>WYDF02059044.1:0-11823 GCA_009867245.2 Adranes taylori
GTAGGAAAAGCGGTAGAACTTCGCGCGATTTACAATAAAACGATATTTTCGTTCAAGACGGTCGCATTCCTCTTAAAGCCCTATAAACTCTAAAAATATCCTTTTCCCCACAGACGAAAACAAAACGCATGCCCCCAAAATCCATAGTCGGTCATAATTTGGAGTGGAGTTCTTGCCAACAGCAAGATTTATTTTGTGGACCAAGGGGACAAAATCAATTAAGTTGTGATCTACTGCGAAATTCCAGAGGCCCTAGTACTTTCGTATACCCAGCAGCACTTTGGCGATGAAGAATGAACGTTCCAACAAAACTGAATACTAGAGGCCAGGAGCTGTGCTAAATGCAATAAAAGTTTGGAGTCGCTGAAGCAATTGTTACGATGAGAATGGGGCAAATTGTCGCCGAAAGACCTGCGGCGCAGTCAAAAATTTCAATACGCGAGTGAAAAGCTTGAGGTACTGACTTCAAAACAGGCTGAGTCTTCTTTAGGGCTTCTCCGGCTGGGGAAACTTCTTTAGTCTCATAATTCCGAATCCAAATAGCGTTTTAAATACAATCCGTTATTTAATAATACTTTGTCTCTAAATTATGTTCGGTCGCAGTATATGTTCAAATCTTCGTTTTCCATGACGTATTAAGGAATATATTTGTAGTAAAGTATATATGTATTTATATGAGAGTTTATATGTAGTTGTAAATCCTGCATGATAGAGGGGTCACGATAAGTTGGGAGGTTAAGTACTTGGGTCTAGTCAGGGATCACAAACTGACCAGGAACGCACATTTGCAGAAATTACAACTAAGGGCTTCGGAAGCTTTATACGCCTGCAAATATCTATTTGGTAGAATTTGTGGTTTAGAACCAAAAATGATACATTGGGCTTATACAGCAATTGTAAGACCCATTATAGTGTAAGGAGCTTTAAGATGGTGGCCTAAAAATTGCAAAGAACTGCATGTCTTACTGGCATGAACACCATAACTGGGGCGATGCCTACCTCTCCCATTGCTGCTTTGGAGGTACTCACAGAATTGCTTTCCATGCACCTGATAGTGAAGAGGGAGGCGATAAATAGGCCACAGCTAGAGCTTAGACAACAAGAATGAAACCTGGCAATCTTACAGGACATTTAAAAATCTTCAAAGAGCCGAACATGCCACTAAACTTCAACTTTGAACAACCATTTGTGGTTACTGTTCATACCAGGGATGTCTGCGAAAATATACCTTCATATGGCAAAGATGCGCTGAAATGATATACAAATAGTTCTAAATTGGATAGTGGTGGAGCAGGGACTAGAGTGTATGGCCCTAAGTGTAGCACAGTGATTTCACTGGGTGCACACACAAATATTCTACATGCTGAAATAGTAGCCATTGATAACTGTGCTCTAGAAATCATACAAAAAGGCATGAAAGGGGCTAATATCAATATACACACTGATAGTCAACCAGCGCTAAAGGCATTACAGGCTAAAACCTGTGAGTCTAAGCTACTGTGGGACTGCCTGACGCAACTGAGAGAACTGGCAAGACATAACCATTTAAGGTTATGGTGGGTGCCTGCACGTTCAGGGATTGAGGGCAACGAAATAGCGGACAAGCTAGTCAGGCAAGGAGCAAAAAGAAATCTAATAGGCCCGTGTCGGTCTTGTGGTCTAACTTAATTACCCAAGAAGCGGATATTAAGACAATGGAAATATGAAGCCAGAATTAAATACTGGAACAAAGTCCCCAGGTCAAAAAATTCAGAGGCCTTTATAGACCTGAAATCTGATGTAAATACCAAAATATTCAGTCTCAACGAAGAGGAATTCTCCATATATACGGGTTATATTACGGGAACTAAAACTGTTTTATACGACAAGAAGGGGCATGCTACAAAAGATCTTTTAGGTTGACGTGGTTGGGGTGATGATCCTGCCCCTACATAATAATAATAGTAAAGTAGATATGTATGTATGAGAGTTTATATTTAGTTACAAATCCTACGTTATGTGTTCCATAGTTTCCCAAATTGATGCCATTTTCTGCATGTGTCATGCAGAAAATATCTCGTTAATTATGTACTTTCTGAAACTCATCATCGGATTCACGTGATTTCTGATTGCTTAGTGCAATCATTAGCTTCAATTGAAAATCTTGAGAAGAGTTTTTCGGTTGATTAGACATATGTATGATAATTATGTATCTATATTTAGGCCTTTCATAATGTTGAATACTTTGTATTTCTTGTTTGACTAGATCTCTGTTTTTGCACCTAAGGATGTGTTAACAAAAGATCTGTACAACTATTTTATTGAACAAATACACTTAAACATTTGAACAAATTAAGGAAATTACTTGTAAAACATAATGTGAGATAACATAATGTGCCATAATGTGCCGCTAATCTAACTTGTCGTCAATCATGACAACAAAATTTTTATTAGCCCGTTTCTAAGTTACGAAGTAAACGCCTTTGACATTAATGTTGCTTTTGCGTATATTTTGAAGCTGATTTTCGGCTTTTTAGTATTACATTACTTTATCGTAGTATATATCTAGCATAAACATTAAAATATGTGCTATATTAAACTGTCTGTCGTTTCCTTAATGATTGTCCAATATTTCCAACAGCGGCTGTGACAATCTTCTATCTCTTGGTTTTAGTTACATTTCTTGCATTTCTACTACTGCATTTCTACAAATGACCCAAAGAGTAAAACTGATGAAGGCGTTTAATAACTTAAAAAGTTCTTAACGTTTTTACGGAAAAGAAGCATTTTTGATTTCTACAATATTTTATGATTTGCAAAAATTTCAAAATCTTATTAAAAGTACTATTCTATAAATTTCTAGTCTAGTAACTAGCGCTAGTATTAATTATAATAGTTTTTACATTGTATATCCTCTGAAATTTATTATGAGTTGTTTGTCACTGATTTATCAATAAGCCTTTACCGACTGTCAGACATATAGTTTATTGAACCTGTTATTAAAATGATTAACATTTTACTAATTTAATTGACTCTGAAATGCGCATAGAAGAAGAAGCAACATGATATTCGACATTATGAAGCAATCAAGTCAAACTATCTGTATATTAACGTAATAAGAACGTAATAAATGCATTGTATGGAATGTGCTGTTAAATTCTGCTAATAAATATGAACGACATATTACAGTGTTATATTATGAATTGTAAACGGCTTTCAAATATCCAAACGATGATTAAACTTTATACGACAGTAAAAGAGATTATGAAATAAAAACTTATTAGACAAAAACAAAATAAAGCAAACAAGAAAACCCAGTAACACAATCACAGTACAACTAAAAAAAAATACCAATATCAAATCATTGTGTTTGTCGGACAATAATAGCACTAATGAAGGTACGCGAATATAAAAATTCTTGGACGTGATCTTTCAAGTCATTAATTTCATTATATTTCGTATAAAACAAAAGTTGAACCGTTTAGTTTTGACTGTGGCCTTATGAATTAGCACAATAGTTGTTTAGGGTTAATTAAATAAAACTAGCGTAACCTATAAACCACCAAGCCATGAATCCCCTGATCCCCGTACTTGCCTATGGCGCGGAGCACTGTCGTTCGCATCATCGCGGCCTATGGGCGCACTTAACTCACTTTTTTCCCGTGTTTGCCACCAGTGCGAACAGCTCCGCTTTCCGCTTTACCGTGGTCTGCGGCCGCACTTGACGCAGTTTTGGAAAAATTTAAACAGCGCCTTCTAACATGCACTTTATTTATTAAATTGGTTTGAATTTATAAATTTTGTATAGTTGAAGAAGAGCTGTTTCCAGCAAGACCAGACCAATGTTGCAAAATGCACTTAAGCAGAACCGGACTTACGAATGTTTGTTAAAATCACGCTTTCTGCTCCCCTGTACTTCTTATATGAGACAATAGGAAAAAAATGTACTAGGTAAAAATATGCAAAATGTTCTGAAAATTTCAATTTACATCTTTTATAAAATTTTACTTTTATCATTGATTTTTATCTTTCATGTACCATGTAGGTATGTACCATTATATTTCGTATAAAACAAAAGTTGAACCGTTTAGTTTTGACTGTGGCCTTATGAATTAGCACAATAGTTGTTTAGGGTTAATTAAATAAAACTAGCGTAACCTATAAACCACCAAGCCATGAATCCCCTGATCCCCGTACTTGCCTATGGCGCGGAGCACTGTCGTTCGCATCATCGCGGCCTATGGGCGCACTTAACTCACTTTTTTCCCGTGTTTGCCACCAGTGCGAACAGCTCTGCTTTCCGCTTTACCGTGGTCTGCGGCCGCACTTGACGCAGTTTTGGAAAAATTGTCTGGCGAATTTAACTTTTGAATTTTTCTATGCACGAATTCCTCAACACATTAATTTCCGATCCCTATATTTGCCTTCGGCGTGACATCATTCGCCAACACATGAATCCGTTGATCTCCACATTTTCCTACGGCACAGGCAGCTCCGCTGACTGCCTTGAACTTTTGAATTTGCCTACGCACAAATTCTCCAACCAATAAATCCTGCGGTTTTGTGTCACTTGAAAGTATTTTTACTGCTCAATTTCGATTCAAATTCGATATTTAATTGTTCATATTGGCAAAATTGAGGTCTCATAGTCCTTATGTTCCCTAAATGTCATTTCCTCAACTTTCATAGGAACCTAAATATTTAACGTTGTGTAATTTTCTTTCAAGGTCAAATTACTCTATATGTTTAATCGTGTGTTTGTGTAAACTCGCCTAATCGCTTAAAAATATTAAAGAATCTTTCCATAAATTTATTGAGAAAATTTATTGCAAAATTTGCAAAACAACAAACACCCTGTTAAATTGTAATTTTACAAAAAATGTTTAAAATAAAATCGAAGGAGGCTTAGGTAGCTTATACAACAAGGTGTCTTCGAATATCCTATTTTTTATAGTTTCTAAGATATATCGGACAATTTATTAAACTTTAAACCTGGCAATGTCGTGTTGTACAACAATTGAAGACTTTGGACTAATTTAATTCGAATCAATTATAATGCAAATATAAGCAAATAAGAGGAACTCCTCCTAAAATTATTATTTGGACCCGCTACTGATACCAAGATTTATTAAATTGCTGGAACACTATTTTATAAATCTCCTGAAACGAAAATATTATTTCCTATAAAATTTCTTCTACCTACTTGTTTAGTAATGTACGTAACGATACGTTGACGACCGGTTACCATGGCAACCAATACAAGTTTTTAAGATATTATTTTAAAAGCGAAATTATTATATAATTGTATTACAAGCCCCTAATGCAAAATATTTTTACTTGTCCGGCGTGTTTTCTTTCTTTGCAGCCCTTAGAGTTACACCCCTATGGTATCATTTTAAATAGAATCATAAGGGCTATCAGGATAAATCAAATATACAGGATGTTACTAAGTTTTCTGAAAATGTTCTCATAGCTCAAAATCGGTTCAGGACATTGAATTGCTCATATTGGTAAAATTGAGATCCCTTAGACTTACATACGTTCCCCAAGTTACACTTTCCAGCTTTCATAGACAACGGAATGTTTACGGCAGTATTCAAGGTATATATGTTAAATTGTGATTTTAGCAAAATGTTTCAAATAAAATCGAAGGGGCTTTAAGTAGCTTATAAAATATAGTTTATTCGAATGTCCATCTTTTATAATCTGAGATATATTGAAAAGTATTTTTAAACTTTGAACGTGGCGTTCTGTACAAGACAGACACATGCGTCTGTTTTTATTCGACACACCATACGAGGCAGCACATATGTACAAAACTTCAGGCTCATAGTTTGAAAACTGAATATTTTATCGAAAAAATGGTGCATTTCCGCCATATTGGCTTTATAAAAAATTACCGTTGAAAGGTTGCAGTGATATAAATACAAGAGACTACTAAGGTCAAATAGAAAAAATTCTCAAAACATGATCTATACGTATATACCTATACGTATTACATACGTATATGGTATATGAAAGATAAAAATGCATTACATTTACACGTTTTTTAAGATATATCCAAATAGAAAAAAGATATCGACAGACGGTTTCGCTAATTTGTTAGTAATTGAACCATACAATCTTAGAATCTGTGCTAAAAGCCACATATAAAATTCCATATAAAATTTTAGAAAGAAAATAGATTTTTTAGAAAATTTAAACAGCGCCTTCTAACATGCACTTTATTTATTAGATTGGTTTGAATTTATAAATTTTGTATAGTTGAAGAAGAGCTGTTTCTAGCAAGACCAGACCAATGTTGCAAAATTCACTTAAGCAGAACCGGACTTACGAATGTTTGTTAAAATCACGCTTTCTGCTCCCCTGTACTTCTTATATGAGACAATAGGAAAAAAATGTACTAGGTAAAAATATGCAAAATGTTCTGAAAATTTCAATTTACATCTTTTATAGAATTTTACTTTTATCATTGATTTTTATCTTTCATGTACCATGTAGGTATGTAATACCTATAAAAATATGAAAGATGTAGGATTCATGTTTTGACAATTTTTTCTATTTCACCTTAGTACGTCTCTTCTATTGAAATTACTGCAATCCGTTAATACGCAATTCAAATGGTGGAGAGGTCATAAGGAACAATTTTTCATATAAAAATTGTTCCTTATGACCCCGACATTCAACAATCATATTATATACATGTAATACATATGTACGTAATAGCTCAAATATACAAAGTTACAGGAAAAATTATTTTACGTTGTATGAGACATATAAACTGCTTTCGCAATTGAATAAATATTGTTATCAGTGGCGGGTATTACACATTATAATTTTGAATGGGCTCGAAATGATTACTTTATTTAGAAATTCAGTTTCAAAGTTAGAAAACTGAAATTTCGCCCGGATATAGTATATTGTATTATTCGTCGAATGAAAGTAATGTCATCGCCGCGAAGTGGTATAGAGCGCGATGTTGCCACATTTAAAATTTTACAAACTTTTTGATACATTTCAGGAACTATAAAAAATAGAACACTTGAATAAGTTTTAATATAGGCCACCAAAAGCTCGTTCAATTTTATTTGAAAATTTGGTTCTAAAATTACAAACTAAGATAATTACTAAGAGTGTTTTTGTGGGTTAGACTAATGTTGTTTAGTTTACCCTAAACACTATTGTGATAATTGAATTTAATAGACGACTTAAAAGGTGAGAGTCGAAACTAAAAGGTTTCGTTTTAGTTTCGCAACGTTTTAAAAACTTTTGTTTTATGCAAGATGTAACAAAACGTAGGACTTCTAGTATGTTAATGATGGGGTAGCGAATCTTTTTCTAAAACCGTACGAATCTTTTCTAAAACCGAATCTTTTTTCTAAAACCGTACTGTAAACGCTTTTTGAGATATGGTCGAAACCCATTCTTAATTAGACACCCGGTATTTGACGCTTTACCCACACAATTTTTCTGAATAGCTAGTCACTTATAACCTAGAAACCAATCTTTCAGCGTCATCCAATTATCTCACATTCACGGAGAAAATGATCAACATGTACCAATGATTTTTATCAAATTCAAGACGAAATACAATCGGCAACCCTGTTTTGAGTAGAATATATGTCTGGAGCCTGAATTCGTGATATTAGGGGTTAATGGCACATATGGTAACTTTGTGGACAGTTACCGCTTAACTAACAACATAGTTTTAAACAGTAAAAAAGAGAATGAAATGTGTCACCTATTCGAAAGTGCCGGCAGCAAGTAAGTCCTACCAACCAAAAAAAAAAAAACACTCTGCTTGTCTCGCTTTGTCAAGTGTTTTTCTCACAAAAAAACAGGAAACAAAATACCCAGCAGACATACGAGCAAACAAAGTTCAGTAGGAAAATCAAAAAACTTACAATAAAGCTCAGGATACAGAGAAATTCTACTCCCAGAAAGAAAGAAAACACACCGGACAAGTAAAAATCTTTTGCATTAAGAGCTTGTAATAAAATTGTATAATAATTTCACTTTCAAAATAACTATTTTAAGCTTAGACAGTATATAGATAGCCATATATCGTTTATCATGATATTATGATGAGATTTTAGTGCGACAATCCGACAAATTAAAATATGTCTACGTTTGTTAAATATATCTACATTTAGTTTCTAATGTCAAATTAGCTTTCTAAACAAGGTCTCTCATTTATGTGCTTACTCGTGCTCACTCACTTTAGCTTGCGCGCTTGTTTTATAATACACTTCGGTGTCTCTCTGATGGGTTAATGTAGTTAAAATTTTATGAGCACGTACAGTTATTTACCTTTATATGTATTTATAAACGCCTCAAATCATGCTTAATGTCTGTCTACTTAGGATAAATTAACCTAAATAAAGTTCTACAAATTTAATATATTTACTTGATTTACGTGAAGTAAAACTTACTAATTACAGTTTTCTCTCCAAAGAATTACATATATGTAAGTATTTGGGTTAACTACAATATTGTTAAGTAAATTATTACTACATATTATGAGATTAATTAAATATACATATAACTTTCGGTGTATACAACATAATTGAGTAATAAGTCTGGACAAATGTCACACAAATATACATTGAAATAAAGAATAGAGAATTATAATTTTATAAGCAGAAACAAAACACCATTTGGTGCCAAATGCGTCATTGTTGTTAACAACGGACGCAACGCTATGTTAAAGGTACCGCTGCAGAATTCATATGTGTTGATTCCTAATATTTCCTTTTATAGCACTTTCGTAATGAGCAATTGTCTTTTGCAGCTTATGTGTTAACAAATATCAAACAAATAGTTTTTGGTTTAATGAAATTCGACAACTGGAGTAGAATCGACGAAAATTATAGAAGATTTATTAATGGCGATTCTATTTACAGAATATCGAGAAAGAAAAAATTTATACAGTGAATCAATTTCATAAGATGGGAATATCGAAACGGACAATCTACAACATTATTAAAAGGCTACATGATGTCAAATCTTTGAATCGAGCGAAAGAAAGTGCTAGAAAAGCAACAAAAATGACTAACCCCAAGAGAAAAAAGCTTGTAACAGTCGTTGTATTGGAAAAATTGGACATTGCTTCCAGGGAAAACATTTGTTTCTTCTAGGACAAGACTGCCATGAAAGAAATCCGAATAATAGCGCATAACAGTTTACAAGTTAAAACCATTAGTAATTGCTACATCTTACATCGCAGGAACATTTAAAAATTATGCTTGTCTTTCATGTATCGCAATTTATGACGGGACTTTCATGTGAAAGTCACGATTCAGATATAAAAACTAACCCGGAAAATTTGAAAGAAATTATTTTAAAAAGCGGGATACGACAAAAAGTATATGCAGGATATAATGAAAGCTAAAACAATTAAAACAGTAGTTTAGATTAGCTACGCAGAAGCAGAGCGGAAAAAAGTAAAGAATTCTTAAAAAGTGATAGCTATCTCGGCCGCTAAAAGAAGTAGAGGTTTGTTAGTGCGATCGGTAGGCGTAAGTTCGCAAACCCCATCATCCGACTAAAAAGTAGATTGATTAAATTTAGATATTGAATAACTTCCATCTATGCTCAATGCTGCTGATTGTTGTTTGTAAATGTTCTATGATAACAATAATTGAATGATTAATTTCTATGTTTTAATATATTTTTGAATATTATTTTTAAATCAAATCAATCTACGTTTTAATAATATTCTATATTAGTTTTTTTAAAATTACTTTTAAATTAATATCAAATTATTATTATTTGATTGAACGTTGAAAATATGGATAATTTATATATGGAAACATACCACAAGTAAAAATGTAGACAAACCTTTAGTTTTGATTTTAAAATGTCAATTAGAATTAATAACATTGATGCAAAATCAATAACCTCGCAGGAGAATGCATATGAAATTTATTTAACGTATATCCTATAGTACGCTACTTATCTCTGTCACTTTATTATATCATGAATTATTATAGATTTATTTTAAAAGTGGCTATTTAGAGCATAAAATTACCAAAATTCTCAGCCTTATTATATGTCCATTAGGGTATTTACATAAACTAAAATAAATAGTTTAATTATTATAATTTTGAAGCAGTTCTTCTCACTTAAAAGTGCGTTTCGCGATGTTTTTCCAGTCCATTCTTGTGGTCAACAAAAGAAAAACGTTAATACAACAGTTGAAATTAGTGGAAAGTATATTAAGTAATACTAGAACCTACTATAGCAAAAAAGAAAAATCAAATCGTGTTAGAGAAAATTGAAATATCTCATCCCTATATAAAGAAAATAAATCGGCATAAATACAAAATTCTTTCCTTCTCCACAATACTCGTACTCCTCACAATAAGTTTAGAAAATTTAAATTGTTTTGAAAAGTTGCTTTTAGAGTATTTGCTAATTGTTTGAAAAAAACGTAGTGTTTCTATCTGTTCCATACATTACTACATTTAAAGTATTGAGTAAGGTAAAGTAATATTTAAAAAAAAATAGTGGACATGGTCGCCAGCCCCATCTTTCATATATTGGAACTCATTCGTTGTATTATATAGTGCATAAAACAAAAGTTGGACATTTTAGTCTAGACTGTCACCTTGTGCTCATTGAATTTTATAAGTCGTCTACTATTAAATTCAATGAGCACAATGGTTGTTTATTAAATAAAATTCAATGGGGGTAAATTAAATAAAACTATCGTAATCTATAAATCGACTAACCTTTAAATCGCTTACACCAGTCTGGCATGCTTCGCACGTACTTTAGAACTTTAGAATTTGCGAACGCAATAAATTGCCAACCCATAAAAATTTGTTCGACGTGGCAACGTCGTGTTCTATACCTGTTAGAGGCTAATTTCATTCGACGCATTATACAAGATACTATATGCAAACGAAAGTTCAGCCTCCCAATTTAAAAACTGAAGTTCTAAATACAATGATTAGTTTGAATTCCTCCGAATTGTAATATGAACACGCTACTGATAACAA
This sequence comes from Adranes taylori, assembly GCA_009867245.2. Lineage (NCBI taxonomy): Eukaryota > Metazoa > Arthropoda > Insecta > Coleoptera > Staphylinidae > Adranes > Adranes taylori. The sequence continues at coordinate 10,983 of WYDF02059044.1, forward strand.
GATTTATTAACAATAATAAGAACCATATTATAGATCTTATAAAACGTACAATATTTTTTAAAACTGAATTTCTAAATAAATAATCATTTTGAAGCCCTCACAAAATTATAATGTGGATACGCCACTGATAACAATATTTATTAAATTCCAGAAGCACCGTTTTACACATCTCATATAACGTAAAATATTTTGTTACTGAATTTATAAATAAAATGATAAGTTTAAACCCCTCCAAAAATTATCTTGTGTTTCTAGATAAAATGATCAGTGTGAGTCCATTCCCAAATTATAATGTGGAATCGCCACTAAGAACAACATTTATTAAATTCCAAAAGCAGCATCTTATAGATCTCATAAACCGGAAAATATTTTTTAAAAGTGAATTTCTAAATAAAATGATCAGTTTGAAATCATTCCAAAATTATAAATTTGATCCGCCACTGATAACCCATTTATTAAATTCCTAAAGCACAAACCTATATATCATGAAACGTAAAATATTTTTTAAAACTGAATTTCTAAATAAAATGATCAGTTTGGGCCCTTCCAAAATTATAATGTGGACCCGCCACTGATAACAACATTTATTGAATTCCAAATTCACTCTCTTATAGATCTCATAAAACGTAAAATATTTTTTAAAACTGAATTTCAAAATAAAATGAGGTGTGAACCCATCCCAAATTATAATGTGGACTCGGCACTGATAACACTATTTATTTCAGTTAGAAGCATCCCGAAATTCCAAATTGATTTTTCGAATAACGACAAGATCTTGTTTCGCCGTTTCGCGGTCTCGTCAGGCATGAGTGTGTAACTATTTCAATTCAGTTTGACTGCC
>WYDF02059055.1:0-11823 GCA_009867245.2 Adranes taylori
ATCAGAAGAATCGAACCAAACTGGATGAGTGCAGCACAGGATCGAGGACGCTGGACTAGACTACGGGAGGCCTATGTACAACAGTGGACACAACTTGGCTGATTGATGATGATGATGATTATATAATTAAACAACAAATTTGATACAACTAGAAAACAATCTTGTATCTACTTTTTCCAACTGTCATGTTTTTGTTTTGACGCGCTGTTCAAATATATTACAACCTTGGCGCGCTATTCAAATATATTTCAATAATTTCAATATTTCACTTTCTTAAATTAAAATTTTATTCTGCGTGTTTCTTGCAACACAAACTCTTAAATACATTTGTCAATGTTAATATGTACCTCTTGCTCGATTGCCAAAATTTCTAGATTTGTTAATCTCTACGTAGACATTGTAGATCTTAAATAATATTTAATCAGTTTCAATTTAGAGAAGCTTCAATTATAACTGGCATTACTTATAGCTCCTTTGCGCTCACGAAAACCAAAAAAATGAGGTTGTCAGGCGCCGCGTGCAAGTGTCATGTTACGGGGATGAAGTGTCTCTGTTCAATTTTGCAGACCCAATCTTTAGGGGACAAGATGTTACTATTCCACGCTTGGACTTGATAGTACATGCGTAGACTATGTTCGCGGGCGGCAGTGGAAGTAGGTTGGAAGGCTTGCGAAGTTCATGATGTAGTTTGGAGGTTTCTTACCAACCGTCTGGACATATATCTTATATCTCGTTCAGTCGATGCTTTCTGAACGTTTGCCCCTGTACAGCTGAAATATGAATTTCTCCCCTAAGAACAAAAAAAACCAAATTGATAAGTGCTGAATCATTCAGACCACAATCCCAATCAATAATAACATCTCTTCCCTGCAGATGCAACTCGGTCCTGCTAATGTATAAAAAGCATATGTTTAACCATGCCTTCATCTAACTTTATGAAGCAATAAACTTTCCTAGCGGTGGTGGAAGTCCCCGAAACTAACATGTATACGTAGTTTTGGGGTTTTGTCAGGGCAGCGATGTGTACAAGTAGATCTGAGTCCGCGTTTACTACGACAGCTGATCGTTTTAATTCCGCTTGAATTTTCGCCGTTCAAAAAGCAAGACATCCGCGTCACTAGAAGCATGAAAAATTGGTAAATTTGCTTTCTTGACGTTTAAAGTAAGGAATTTGAGGAAGTTTTTCTTGCTCTCGACGTTGGACAAAAACTGCTCTTGTGCGAGCGTCACGGAGTTTGATGCAGTTACATCAACCTTCGCAGCGGATTGCCCTACAGATCGTATATTATGCACAGCGTCCTTCGTACTTTGCTCATACCCGTCGAATACTACGGTGACATTTATTCCGTAATTAAGATTAACGTAGTGGTGTTGCATACATCACCGTACGTTGCTGGACCAATACATTTCAAACTGCCTATAGGATAGTCTCGGACTATAATACCTACCTGCTACGAAGTTATGTTATAATCCCTCGATTCCCTTTTGCCCTTTACAATAAAACTCTAGACTTTGGACTTGATCCCAAGTTTATGTGTATTTGATTTTATTTTTGCAAGATGGATGGGAATAGGGCCTAGTAGTTCATGTGAAACCTGAAAGTTGACAGATGTGTGTGGCAGATGTTCGATAAAAATTTATTTACATTGTATATTTTATACCCAAATAAGTTCCGGACGACGGCTTGTTTCTTAACAATAACATCCCTATTATTCATTACAAAAAAGAATTATATTTTCAAACTTGATTTTTTATTAATTCAATTTTTTTAAATGAAATTTTAGTCAATTGGATTTTTGTTTACTTAACCTTGCAACGTGAATCGAACTAGAATCAGTTTAATTTAAGATAAATTTACATACCTGATTATACGTAAGTTATAATTATATCTAACTTAGTATTTCGTTAGCATCACAATTCTTATATTTTGTCGCAAATTAATACGTACTCATTTTTTATCACGATTTCTGCACAACATATGTTTAACTTTTCACAAAAATTCCGGTTCTTCATAAAGATTGATTAATTGAAAAATTTCCTTATCTGTCCAGTCTCGTGCGTTCATTTTGTCAAATTAAACACAAAAAAATGATGTAATTTATTTTGAAATAATCATATTAAATAGACGCTTTTTGATAGAGGTCTCAGTTCTTCCAACAATGACAGAAGACTTGAGACTAGGTCACGAGAGCAGGAATGAACATCGGCGCTCAGACCAGCGCCGGCTTGTCTCCGAGAGTGCTCTCATACTCATATACTTACTTTATGACTCTAGTCTTACGATTACTGTCTGTGACTATTTGATCTTGAGACTATACTTAGCATAAAACACATTAAATGCAACAAAAACCACGCCAGGAATAATCATGCAGATTACTCTGGAGATTGCTGTTGTCACACAAGCACCAACTTGTCGCATTGTCAGCTCGCCGGCGCGCTGCGGCTCGACAACAATCGCCTGGACGGAGCCTTCTAACAATTGTATTTACATCGCATCAATTGCAAATAACTATTTATCAATGTAAAAACTTGTGTTTCGGAAACATTACACACATTAGATTGATAATTAAAAAATCTCTTCTTTTCAAAAATTTCTTCGATTCTTTTCCTGATCGATTGTATTTTAACTGATTTTCCTGCAAAAAAGACGCATTTTAATACAAACGGCATGTTTTTAGGACTGTCCGTTCCCGAGAAATGGCTATTTCGAAAAAATCCAAGATTGCGGCGATTTTGTCAAAAATTAGGGGGTTCCCCATGCCTGATTCTTGCCAATTTTTCTGAAGAAGTTCAATGTGACCCAAGGAACGTATATCACAGCCAAAGAACAAAATATTTCGTACCTAAGGAAATTGTGTCTGTTTGATGGCCAAAGAAAAATGTAAAGCAAGGCTTTTCCAGTTTGCATGAGTTTGGTAGCACTATTAAAGCACTGTTAAGTAAACTCACTATATCTCAGTCGGATTCTGGAAAACCGCCAAAAATATTGTATACAGTTAACGAAAGTGTAGCTATAAATTCTTTTATCTCGGGATTAAATAGTAAAGATTTTAAATTGATTGTACGCACACGTAATTGTAAGTCTATCAGAGAAGCAGTACGAACAGCGGTAGAGGAAAATGAGGCTGTTAGGAATTAGTTAACGCATGAAAATATGTATTTTCTTTAAAAATAATGCGAACAGTAGTTATAATCGTTATAGGAATAATTACAATAGAAATAGTTTTAATTCAAATAAAAAGAGTTTATGTTTATATATTTGGCACAAAATACAATATTATTATAATATTAATTATAGAAAACTAATAACTTTATGTTAAACACCAATATTATAGGGGAATTACAGGAATAATTCTACTACAGGGTGTTGAGGCGTAACTAAAATTCCTGCAAGGAGAGCATTACTAGAATTACTGTCTCTCTTTCTTTCTGAGATTCTTTTATTTTAGGCATCTGTAATACCCAGATTAGGTATAGATAAAAATCATACATTTGTAATTAAAAGTGTACCAGTATTTTGGAGATAAATAACCTCAAACTAAAAAAAATTTAAATTTCGCGTACTGGCGTTTTCACCTTTTGTTTTCATAAGATAATTTACTCTTATCTCGTTTTCAAGTGTTATTAATCGTCGACGTATTTTCATCCTACGGTCTTAACACCGGTTCTAAACAACATAAAATTTTTTACATACTGAATGACATAAGTGACGATTGGTACCATTTATTTTACTACACTTTAGTGAAAAAATGCACAATTTTTGAACTCCACAAAATGCGCATAGTGTGAACTCCACATTTATACTGCATACAATCCTCCGACCTATCGATCGTCATTTTTGCAAGTAAATGACAATCCGTAAAATAATATTAATCAGTCACTAATTGCGTGTTGATGAAAATTTGTTCAATATATACTCGTTCTTCCTAAAAAAAAAAACAATAAAGAATGTCTGATGTTATAACGATGCAATCCATTTAATTTACTAAAATAGCGTTAAAGTTGATGTGCAAGAACAACACATACACACACACATATGCATACTTAATCATATGCACACTATTATGCATTCATTTTTGGTGAATAAAATTAATCTACAGATGAATAAGAACAGGTGTACTATAAATCCACACAAGAACAAAGGAATACGCAGAACAGGTGGGTTGGGCTTACGGGAGTATAACATAAATATTGTTATTTTGATTTCTTTTCTACTTGCAATAATTTCCATACATATGTACGAAAATTCTTGTTTCCAGAGATTATGTAAAAAATATAAAGCATTTTTTTTATTATCAAATATCTAGTGAAAGGTTGATTGAAAATCTCTCTAGTTCATGGCCATTGATTCTGTTGATGATTATTTTTATTTTAAAGTATGCATGACGTATAAATAAGCATTGATCTAAATAGTTTTGAGTTGTTTATGAACACTTTCTCTTCGAGTAATATACAAAGATTTTTGCAAATCTATGTTTTTACAAGTATAGTTAATTTTCTTTTCAGCGCATAATGATTTCTAAGAAAACAAGATGGATTGTTTGTATACACAGTCTACGATTTTTTTTTTACTAAGATAAAACATTTCTGGCAAACATAAACTTCTTCAATGTTTTAGGTAAATGCACTTCCTTACTTTGTTTTAATTTATTGCAACTAGTTTCATTTATTAAGCATCATCGGGCTGAAAGTACATAAAAGAAAATTAAATAATTATTAAATTTTTTGCGTTAATTGAAGACCGTTAATTAAATATTAATTTTTGTTTTATGCAGTTTCAGCCTGATGATGCTTCATATATATAATTGAAACTGGTCGCAAGAAATTAAAACAAAATGAGGAAGTACATTTTCAGTAATACATTTAGTAAAGAATCTATTAATGGTTTATTGAAAAACTCTATTCAAAACTGATTATATCATTTGACATTTTCTGCACACGTATCCTCATAAGTTGACAACGTGGCAGTATGACGCTAATGCTATAATTATACTTACAGACTGCTGAGAGCAACTTGTAATACCGTAATTATTAAAATTAATATTGGCAAATTATTTTGGAGTATTTAATCTAGAACAGGGGGTATTATTAAATCAAACACTCAGTATGGCATTCTAAAGAAACTATCTCATATTTATTAATCAATTTCAGTCTTATATGAAAAACGAATTCTTATAAAATTATGAACAAATACTACTAATGTGTGCATCTGTTTTACAACACTCTGCATTTTTGCTAAGACTTTTACTCGTTTAATTAATTGTTTTTTTTGCTTATCCTACTTTTGAAGTGTACTAATAAGATGCACTTGTATAGTAATTTAAAACTGCAAACTAAGTTTTATCTTTCATATACCATATAGGTATGTAATACCTATAGGTATATGAAAGATATAGGATTCATGTTTTGAGACTTTTTTCTATTTCACCTTAGTACGTCTCTTGTATTTAAATTACTGCTATCAGTTAATACGAAATTCCAAGAGCGGATCATAAGGAACAATTTCTCATATAAAAAGTTTTTTCTAAAAAAAATGTTTCTTGCTGAAAAAATTAAATGAAAGCACGATTTTTCGGTGCAGGTGCGTACGGATGTATGTTCCAAAATTTCTACTTCCCTATGGGATCGATCTGGATGAAATTTGGTAGACTATGAATCCGCAGATCGATGTTTTTCAGTTTTTATAAATCCAATATGGCGGACAGGAGCCTTCTTTGTTCAGAAATTACGTATTCAAACTAGGAGGCTGAAATTTTGCACACATATAGTGCCTTGTATTATGTGCCAAATAAAAAGTCCCATGTTGGCAAATTGTATAGGAAGCGGTGTTGCCACGTTTGAAATTTAACAAACATTTTGAAATATTTCAGGAACGATAAAAAATAGGAGATTCGAATTAACCTTGACATCGGAAATCCAAAGACACAATTACCAACTAAGGAGGAGAAAATTTAATAGATTGAGCAGACGAATATGAACTGTGGATAATGAACGGAAACCGTCCTCATCCTTCCTCATCCCCCAGAACGGAACGGGGGATGAGGAATGGAACGGGGATGAGGAAGGATAATGGATTTAAATTGAACAGCAAAGAAGATCAGTAACCGGGTATGCCCTGGTAAATCAAAGAGCATAAAATCTGATAGAAAGTATGAGTCAGACCATTGTTTTGTAGTATATTTATATTTATTTGGACCTTCCTCCTATATTTAGATAAAACACTAGCATAATTATTTTAAAATTAAATACATGATATGGAAATTAATTGTTCTATATAAATTATTTTGCGTACGTTTCAATAAATTGTTTTTTAAATAAAATCACAATTTAACTAAAATCACAATTTAACATATATACAGAGTGTAATTTTTTGCAAACTTTAGGGTCGATTTTCTCGAAAGTTCGCAAGATTTTTTAATTAATTTTTTGTATCGAAAGATACTTTAAAATTTAGGGATTATCTGAGTTTAAAAAACTCTCATGTCATAGCGTCGCAGTAATTCGACCTTGGAAAAAGTTTACAATCCTACATATTGCGGTTCCTACGAAAGTTGAAAAAATGAAACTTACGGAACATATGTAAGACCAATGGACCTGAATTCTGCGTCGATGAACAGTTGAATATACTAAACCGATTTTGAGCAATACAAAATTTTGCAAAAACTTTTAGTAACACCCAATATATTTTCTTATATTTTGGTAGCCCTCGTTATTTGCTTTACAATGATACATATGATGGTCATATAGTTCGAAATATATAGGCCATAATAGCTATAAAAATTCTGATTTGTTACTACGGTAATAGATTATTATCAATTAGAATACGTATGCTATGTATCACACACACAATGCATGTGATTGATAATTGTTGATTGCTTTTAAAATCTATCAAACCTCTCATTGGCATTTATTTTCCCACGGTCATAAGCCATATATTTTTAAATGAAACGAAAGTATTTTTAAATGATTTAATTTGTATTACATTATATATACCAGGGCCATACAATTTTTTTTGAGAGTTTGGTAAATTTCATAGAAGTTATTTGAAAAACTAAAATATTATCTAAAAAAAATATGTTATATATAAAAATTAACTTACTTCCCTATTCTTGTGTTCGCAAAACTGGAAAACTACTCGACCGACTGACTTGAAATTTTGGCACAACTTTGAATTTACTCCAAGTAAGAAGAATATATAATAAAAATACGGGAATACGGGAAGATGGGAACACGGCAATAGGGAAACACATATTCATGAAATTTTGACATAACGTTACATTCGAATGCGTGCGTATTTTTATATACTTAATACGGGAACACGGTAATACGCGAACACGAGATTACGGGTTCACGGGAATAAGGAAAGAATAATTCTTGAAATTGTTACACAAAGTTTCATTCGAATAGGCACGTGTTTTTGTATATTTAATGCGGGAACACGGGAGTACGGGAATACGAAACAGGGGAATATAGGAATACGGGACACGGGAATAATGGAACACATATTCGAAATTTTGTTAAGCCAATTCGCTGACGGCGATACGGAGATCAAAAGAGATAAAATCAGTTCAAAACAGATCAAATCAATTTAAAACAGTTCAAATTAGATCAAGTTAGTTCAAATCAAAGCAGTTCAAATCAAATCAAAGCAGATCAAAATAGATCAAATCAGATCAAATCAGATCAAATCAGATTAAATTAGATCAAATCACATCAAATCAGTTCAAATCAAACCAAATCAGTTAAAATCAGATAAAATCAGTTCAAATCAGATCAAATCAGTACAAATCAGATCAAATCACTTCAAATCAGATGAAATCAGATGAAATCAGATGTAATCAGATCAAACTACATTAAATTAGATCAAATCAATTCAAATCACATCAAATCAGTTCAAATTGGACTAAACCAGATGAAATCAATTTAAATCACATCAAATCGGTTCTAATCAGATCAAATCAATTGAAATCAGTTCAAACCTGTTCAAAAATCAGTTCAAATCAGTTCAAATAAGTTCAAATCACTTCAAATTACTTCAAATCAGATCAAACTACATTAAATTTGATCAAATCAATTCAAATCACATCAAATCAGTTCAAATCGGACTAAACCAGATCAAATCAATTTAAATCACATCAAATCAGTTCTAATCAGATCAAATCAATTCAAATCAGTTCAAACCAGTTCAAAAATCAGTTCAAATCAGTTCAAATAAGTTCAAATCACTTCAAATCACTTCAAATCAATTCAAATCAGTTCAAATCAGTTCAATTCAGATAAACTCAGATCAAATCAGTTCATGCGCAGATTACATAACTCTTGAGACTATAGTAGGCAGGGCCTTGTACGCCAGATTGCGATTTTAGAAATTAGTCAAAAAAAGAGTCAAGAGCGATCACAGGCCATGGCATATCGGACAACGCAGCTGTCCGCGTCGTAGGCAAATACTGGAAAAAAGAGATATCAAGAGCGGCCGTAGGACCCGGCAACGCGGACAGCTCTGTTGGCCATACCGTAGTACGGGAACCGGGGGATTAATGGGTAGGTGATTTTTCGGTCACGTAAGTTTTATTTAATTTACCCTAAACAACTATTGTTCAAATTGAATTTACGAGTTATAAGGTGACTCTCACCTTGCTGTAGGTTTCCAATAGCGTCATACGAGAGTTAATTTTTACAGAAATAGCGAAAGAAAAATAAATTTTTGGTACAAATCATTTTAGTGGTTTTAAAACTAATCGTCTGTGTGCTTTATATACTTGTTCTGAAACATTTTTTCCTTATGAAGGTTATATCTCAAAAACATGGCTTGTGAAGGCGTTAACACTTTTAATCTGTTATAAATTCGAAAGCACAGAAGCTGAGGCTCCTGAAATTTATTAATAATATTTCCATGTGTTCTTTAATGATAATGTCACGGGGTATATTTGTACATCAGTTTTTTCTTTCCAAAATATCATTGATTCAAAGAATAAATTTATTCGAATTAATTAAAAAAAAATATTTAAAGCAATTCACTTTCAATATTTTAGCAATCATTTATTTTGTTTAATGTTAAATGATGTTCTAAGAACGTGTAGAGTGTTTTCCTATGTAATTAGTAAATAAAATGAAGTAAAGAAAGTCTATTAATGTTTGACAGCTGCTAAAGAATTAACAAAACCATCTAAATTCCATTATGTTGCTATTTAGAGTAGAGTATGAGAGTTGCGACACTTGTGGGTAAAATAATCCGGCATCCTTTCTCCTTGCAACGATTTTGGTGTATGTCTCGTGTTCCAACGCGCACGTTCATAACTTTTCACCATATGATAGAATTGGCTAGCGGTTTGGGGCCTGCGCTGGACGCATATTTTTTTCATTGTTGCGTTGAATCTAAACAAACATTTTGAGGTTACGTTTTGGAGATTATTTTTAACGCGAAATTTCAAATGCAGGATATAATGATACCGGTAATGTAGTTTTAGTTAATGTTGGTTGCTTATTTAACTTTCGGCGCTAGATGGCGGTGTGTTGTTTATATAATATATTAAGAGGTATGTAAACAAAGTAGCATACGTATGTCCCAAAAGTACGTGGTCGTTCGTCGGCCATATTTGTATATATTACCGTCGTCATCGTCATCGCCATTCGACCTTGATGTAATCCCAAAATGTGTTTTGATTTAATCGTAATAATAATAAAAGCAAAACAAAAATTGCGTAATACGTATCCAAAGACATTTTGGAATTATTATTATTATTATTATTATTCATTACGTTTTAGGTTTTTCGAGAGTCAGGCCAATATAAAGTTTAGCATACGGCATGGTGTATGATTTATTAGAATTACTGCTTTAAGTCGTAATTTTAATTATTAATTAATAGTTCCATTTAAGAAGTTTATGTTTGGAATTTGTATCAAGTAACCGAATTCAAATAAATTTATTTATTTTTGGACCGCTATTTGTAACCGCAATTTTAATTGAAATAATTTAGCGGTTCGATTTTGAAATTCAGAAGGAAATCGCTTGAGACATAGTGGTTGTTCTATGGAAGCTGAATGTATAATTGTTTTGTGAGAAAATTGCAATAATTCAAAGTAATAAAGGAGTTTGATTATCGGGCAGGGGTAGCGTAGTAACTGCAAAATTACCAGTGTCTAATAAACTACAATTATTACCTGTTGTTAAGGCGTATTTCATTTTGGTTTTGTTTTGATTATTTGGTATATATTTATTTTTTGTCTGAATGGGTACTTATATTGTCATCGGATACGTGAATTTTATTGACACCAGCAATAGTTGCCACTATTTAAACATAATTATTATTATAATGAAGGGGACAGGATCATCATTCCAACCACGTCGACGTAAGAGATCTTTTGCAGCATGCCCCTTCTTGTCGTTTAAAACAGTCTCAGTTCTTTCATAAAGTATATGACTGTTTCAGACATTGTTCCTTGATGTTTGGGAACTGTCATACCCTCGAACTGTCTATATCTGCAGCTAGATGCTGTCTGACATTCACATAAGATGTGTTTTGCGATTTCTGCCTTATCATGGCATAATCGACATGTAGGGTTCTCAACCTTACCAATTTTATGCATATGATGTTAGAGGACAATGCCCCATAATACAACCCGTATATATGTAGAGTCCCTCTTCGTTGAATCTGAATATTTTGGCCCATAAACACTCAGATGTCAGGTTTATAATGGCTCTTGAACGTTCTTGGCCTGGGACCTTATTCCAGTATTTAATTCTGGCTTCATATCCCCAATATCCGCTGCCTGTCTTCTTTAGTTGGACCACGAGTCGGAACATGGTCTATTAGGTTACTCTTTTCCCCTTAGCTGGCTAGCTTGTCCGCTATTTCATTCCCTCAATCCTTGAATGAGATGGTATCCACCATAGCTTTAAATGATTATGTTTTGCCAGCTCTTCTTTCAGGCTGTCCCACAGTAGCTTATACTCACTACAGGTTTTAGCCTGTAGTGCCTTCAGCGCCGCTTGATTATCAGTGAGTATATTGATGTTAGTCCATTACGTGCCTTTTTTTCATGATTTCTAGAGCACAGTTATCAGTAGCTACTATTTCAGCCTGCAGGATAAAGGTGTGTGTACACAGTGAAATCAGTGTACTACACTTAGGCCCATACACTCTAGCTCCTGGTCCACCTATAAATATAATTCAGAACCATCGGAATACAATTTCGATGCACCTTTTCCATATGAAGGTTATTCCTAGACATTCCTGGTATGAATGGTAACTACAAATGGTTGTCCAAAGTTGAACTTTAGTGGCATGTCATCCCACCTGCAATCGGTGAGTGGTGTTGCCCCCTTTTTAAGAATTATGTCCCATCAAAAAAACTGTGATAGAATGGCGCTAGAATGTGTTTGTGGTTTATTGACAGCACTCCGAGCATTCCACAGCCAGTAACTCACTGTTAAACGTGCGGTAGCCTTCTCGCTGTATGGATGATTTAAAGAATTTTGAAGCAGCATATTTGTGTGGTATTTAGAACTGAACAGTCATTTTGGGGCGCAGCAAGTAGCAGCGCATCTGAACTTTTGATGGCTTTGGTGGCGACGATATAGGTAACTGTTGGAGATTTCCCAACTCTTAGAACATCTATGTAATTCTCTTTCAGCCTGCCGTCCGGACCATAGGAGAAACACTGGCAGACAAATATGTAATTTACGTAACTTATATTTTTGTCTCTGTTCTAATTTTGGCACATTACGAATTTAGTAATAATTTGAACACAAATAATAAAGAATGAAAGGGAAGAAATCATAACAGACAAAGATGGGATTGCGGAAGTCTGGAGACAGTACTG
>WYDF02059066.1:0-11823 GCA_009867245.2 Adranes taylori
CGAATGGATGCACAACGTAGCAGGGGACGCCCACCAACAAGATGGTCCGACGACATCAAGAGGATTGAAACAAATTGAATGAACGCAGCTCAAGACCGTCGGAAATGAACTTTACGGGAGGCCTATGTCCAGCAGTGGACGCAGTTGGCTGTGTGATGATGATGATGAATAGTATTAACGGAGCTAAAGACAAGTTATATAAGAATTATTATGAATCTGCTCCTCTACATGATTCGCAAGTGGTTTGCTTGTTTCCTGGGCCTTCAAAAACTAGTATTACTGAACAAATTATTGATAAACTGCATGAATGTAAGGAATGACCGCTGGGTGAACATGTGCAAGACAGTTAATCAAGTGAAAATTTCAACGCAATGGGTGTCCAATCATTTACATTAACATTTAAACTTGAAGAAGTTAACCGCAAGATGAGTGCCATATTTGCTAACTGCAGTGCAAATGCGCATGCTACAATTTCCAATGACAATTTGGCTATTTTAAGCACAACGCAAGAGAATCCTTTTGTCGATATGTAATTGTTTCTTCCACCAATAGGGTTATGACCACGATCTTTTGAGATTCCCTAAGCTTACCGTTTATTAACTACTTAGAAAGCCAAAGCACAATAACTGGCCAATATTAGGCTAATTTACGGGACCGGTCGTAATAACGACTGCATTTGTTCAGAAAGTGCTACTCCACCAAGATAACACGCCCTCTCCACCATTGCCACAGTTAACTTCATCAAATTTCATTACGAATGGCTGTTCCATCCTCCATATTCGCCTGATCTGACTCCGTCAGATTATTTCCTTTTCCAAACTTGAATATTTTTTCACCGAAAGTGTCTCGGGGAAAAAATATTCGGTACAAATGTGGAGGAGATATTCGCAACGGATGTATATTTAGCAGACTTTACAAAACATTACTTTTTGGATGGTTTAAAAACATTGGAAAGCCGTTGGATTAAGTATATAGAGTTGCATGGAGACTTAAAATATATTTTTTACACATGTTTTTCTTTGAAAAATCACTTTCCTGTCAAATAGTCCTCATATTCATGAATTTGACATGAGGTTAGATAATCAGTGGAAACTGACTTAAGATTCAGTAAGGCTTAGATTATGTGTTTGATACGTAACCAAAACTCAATTATTTTATTACACAAAGAGCGATTATAATAAACATGATGATATTCCAATCCAAAGAAGCGTAAGACAAGGATATTTGTTGTGACCGCATGTTTTCAACGTATACTGGGAGAATATGTTTGAAGACGCTTTGGAAGGAATATTAGATGTAATCCTTATGAATGTTAAGTTTTTTAGAACATTACTTAAATTTTCTAGGTAAACTTTTTAGCAATGTAAGATAAGTTATATAACATTTTGATACTAAGATGGTACAGAAAAACTCCAATATTTAATATATCGACAATAAACATTTTAATTAGCTTAAAAGGAGATGTTTCAAAACACTATTTATTTAACAACTTTGCAAAAAGAGTTTATTTTCTGACTAGCTTGCACAACCTGAGAAATTAAACAAATTTTAGAAATAGTTAAAGTAAAGTAGTTACTCGGAATTTTTTATACAATTAATTACGTGAATATTGTGGCATCACATGGCAATTTCTTAAATAATAAAAAAAAAATCTCGGGTTTTTAAATATTTTTAAGAGCCATGTTAAAAATACATTCGTTCTTTGGTGTTTGTAAATACTATTTATTATATACTTTTAGTACCTTGATATGCAGGGAAATGGCATTAAGAACAGTAGTAGGTTTTCTCCAGTTATTAATTTATTCATGAATTCATTCCTCATGCTATAGAATATTGTTTAGAAAGCCTGGGGTTAAAAAATAAATTAATATGAGTAATAATGTGCATGCATATTACAATTGCTTTAGTATTATATTACCATTAAGTACGCAGAATTTCACTTCTGTATGATTTTGAATTATGAGTTTCAGATAATGAAATACACTTTAGTAATATATAAACATTTTTCTTGGCCGTGTTGTTGCGTTTTAAAAACTTTAGATAGATAGATAGATAGATAGATAGGTAGTTAGAGTTTTGAACGTTTATTTCCACCCGCCATACTTTTCAGTAAACTGTTAAGCTTTTTACTCTCTTATTGTTTTGATTAATCTCATTAATTCCCGAATTTTAGCAGAAGGCGTTTCAATGCAATGCTACCCAAAACTGTGATCGCGTAAAGCTACCGCCACCACCGTTTGAAGCTGCCACAATTTACGTTTCCTTAGATATAGATATCCGTCACAAAACCAATGCAACTTTGATCCTTAGAAATCTTAATGGATCAGGAAGAAATATTTTTATTGGTGGTAATTTAAAACTATGTAATAATTTTAGCAGAAGTTTCCTTCAGCCCACACTCATTGTGCCGCCAATGCACGCAAAATACAACACGTCAGCCTACCCGTTTGGAGCAACTTCTCTCTAGATAATTCCATATAAGCGGTTTCGGTTCACGCGATCTAGCATCCATAGATGCATCCATAGACGGAATTGTGCTTTTCGGATGTGACGCGAGAACGTCATTCTATTTGGAGTCATAATTAACAATAAACATGACCGTCTCTATTAGTGTGTGCTTAACACAACGAAAGATAATAGATGGAGAGTTGACGAGCAAGACTCGTCAAGTCTTCATTGCTACATTGGTTTAGCGAAACTGGAAAGTCCACCGTGCCTACGCGCAATTCTTTATGAGAGTCCTCCGCTATGCTATAGCTGAGGCCATAAGCGCACTGGGGTTCAACAGGGGTTAGTCCTTGGCCCAATGCTGACATACTTCATGTACGGCAGCTTGCTTAAACTAGAATTCCCAAAAGGTATTATTCTAAATGCAGCAATTATCTAAATTTAAATTCAGCAATCAAATCGACCGATAGATGGAAACAGTTCCAGTTACCACCTAAAAAACTGAGGCTATATGGCTAACTTGACAAAATAGAACTAAAAAAAAAGTCCTCGAACATTCTGTATATTTTAGCAAAGGGGTCACGTATGTGGGAGTAGTGCTCGATAAATCACTGCAACTAGGGGCCCATGTAAAGTTTGCGACTGATAAAGCGAGCAGAGTTAGTACTTACATCCGCGGACTCATGCCAAGTGCTTTGGCAACAGCTAGGACTGCTGGACTATTAGAAGAAGCTCAATGGTACTCGACTGCTAGGAGTTACCTACGACAGAAGATATAATACTATATCTTCTGACACACTCCGTGCCATCGCGGCAGTTGTACCACTAAAATTGTTGGTTCTAGAGAGAGCAAATGAATATCTGTGGGTACAACCTTCAAAGGGGAACATCCAGTGTCATTGTAAAGATTCCAAAGAATATAAGAGAGTTATTTTAAGAGCAGATGGTCATATCCTCATCTACCTCAACTACTATCTCACGCATGTGCTAACCTCAACTTCTATCTCACGCATTTGCTAATGGTAGTTTTGAAGAATATATCTTTCGCATGGTCCGAGGAATATCCCATTTCTGTTAATACTGCAACACAAAGACAGTGAGAAACACACCAACTTTAGTTGCGAGTCTTGGAACGCCGAAAGACACAGCTTGGAACGTCGTTTAGGTACTGAGATTTTCCGGACTGTATCGGCAATAAGATTGCTGAAAACGAAGAAATTTGGAATGCCTTTTCTAGATTGGTGTCAGATATCCTTAGGCAGAAAACAGCTCGAGAGCAAGAGTGGGAAAACAGTCAGAGACATGGTAAGCACGGCTCTCAAAACCGCTGAGACCGTTGGGTAGTAGGAACACTTTCACTCCAACAAAACAGGTAAGGCGTGCCGTTCTGATCTGGCCATTCTGATTGAATTAATGTGTAGAAACAGGTCTCAACAGAATGTGCTGGCCGTCGAGAGTTTTTAGTGGATACCGCTCGTGAGACACAGATATTTTCCATTGGTCATGAGTGAATCCCAAATAACCGTAATCTGACCAGCTGTAGAAATTGGTCGGCAACTTTGCTCTCGGTAAAAAAAATGCTTATCGCAGCAGTAAGAATGATTTGCGCAAAAGAAGAGTAAAGTCAATACATCTACGACAAATAACACGACAAAACATACACAATGCTGTTTATACTTCTGCAGACTCTTTTGAATTTCTCATCATGAATTTTTCATTATCTTCTTACTCGCCCTTACATGTATACCCATTCCCTCTCAACCGACACATCGATGGAATCAGATGGATGCCACTGCCAACCAGCAAGCCAAGCAGAATTTTCATTACCAACCACCGGATCGCCGATCTCTTCCACAGCGAGAAGGATCTAGAAACGGCAGCCATTGAATCACATCATACAACTACGAATTTCCATTCACAATGGTCAACAATAAAGCCGATGTTTCAATAATCAAATCAGCATCAGCATTCGTAACTCTGAGGATCGATGTATCATAACGATACATCGATGTATCATAAAGACAGTTTCAATCATAATCATCTTCATGGACAAATAACAAATAATAACAAGAACCTATTTAAATCTAGTTCGATACTTTTTACCATTTTACTTTTGCTAATGAAATATGGAACTGGATCATCCTAAATATCGCTTGAATTATAACTAGCTTTACAAGACATTGTCAGTCAATTAATAACCGCGCTTAGATTTCTTATTTGTATTTTAGGTATTTGAAACAGTAAACATCATTTTATAACTTTGTTATTGCGTTCTACATGTGTTTACCTACAACTATATTTATAGAGATGTGTGCAATAAAATTACACCAACTATTTCTCCCCACTTCTTGAGAATCATGCACGAGCATTATTTATATTACGACAAGAACGCCAGATGGTGGTTATACAAAGAGAATAATAAAACCACGATCCAGCTTTTATGAGAGAAAAATCCGTAACAAACTTAAATACGTAACAAGTAACCATTAGTATCTTTCTTTAGGGAAGAAAGTTTCTATACAATTTATTATTCATGTCAATTGTAAATTAATAATAACAATTAACATGACAATCCCATTTCAAACAATGGATCAAGATGTAAACTAGATAACAAAATAAAACCTAAGGGTTGATGGAATGATTATAGCATTTTTTTTTAATACCCAGATATCATAGAAAATAATATAACAAGAATGTTTATATCGTGTATGATATTATAGTAAGAAATACGCGTGTAATTAGAATCCCTACAAAGTTATTAGACAGGTGCGATACGTCATAGATCCATACAAAAAATGTCACCTGACTTATCCCAAGCATAGATCGCTTTTTTGTGCTCCTTAAATAGTACTTTTAACGCATCACACATTTGATAGAACAACATATAAATTTAAATAATTTTTTTCATTACGAGTTTATATTGAAGCGCTTTAAAAATGTAGGAAGTGCTACTCTAATTGTTTTTGTTTTGTTTTTCCTTAATTTTCATCTGCTTACGTGAGAGTGCTACGTGTGTTTGGTAGTTTTTTTGATAGATTATTTGGTCTATTAATGACTTATTAATGCGCAGATGTGTATCTATTAATTAAAAGGCATCTGAAAAATTATTTGTAAGTTGTTTTTTAGCAATTTAATTAAGTGGCCAGAAAGACGTATAAAAAGTATTAATTTAATTTAAAAAATTCAATTATTTTATTCACTTTTAATCAGTCCTATAGAGAAGCGGTTCTCAAACAGAGGGCCACGATGAGGTTTAATTGAGACACCGACAATTTGCCTGTGGAATACTGGCAATGTTTTCAATCCTTGCAACACGTGTTTGCTTACAACTTTGACGTCTATTTTGTGTCAGCAATTCGTAGACTTATCTGTGTTTACTTCCGTCTGTGGCAGTCAGTGGTAATAATTTTTATAAATTCACCATCAACTTACAGAAAGTTTTGTTTGTCACTTTTAGACCGAATCTATAAACTAAATTCTAATATATAAAATTGTTGTAGACAGGTGACCAAAAAATTATACAATAAATGAAACTAACTTTTCATTACGATCGTTTTCGATATTTAAACATCATCTTCAGGTGAATAATTACAAATGAACATTATTAAAAACACGTCTCAAGTCAATATAGCGAACTGCATCCTCACACATATCTTCTATCATAACAAAATTAAAAACAAAAAACGTGATGGAAAACAATTAAAAATTTTTGTTTAGAAGAAATGAATTTCATCTCTTCTAAATATGTAATTGTTTGTTCACTCAGCAATCATATTTGTTTTCATGTTGCTAATTATTAAATGTACAACAAAAATTTTTAATTGTTTTCCATCACGTTTTTTGTTTTTAATTTTGTGACGATAGAATATATGTGTGAGGATGCAGTTCGCTATATTGACTTGACACGTGTTTTTAATAATGTTCATTTGGAATTATTCACCTGAAGATGATATTTAAATATCGAAAACGTTCGTAATGAAAAGTTAGTTTCATTTATTGTATAATTTTTTGGTCACCTGTCTACAACAATTTTATATATTAGATATTACGGGGCCAATAAAATGATATTCAAAAAAGTAATATAAACTAAATTGTTGAAAAGAATGCGTAAATATAAGGAAGAGTTTGAAAATAAATAAAGTCTATTAAGAATAAATTCCTAAACTTTTCCCATAAATTAGTAATTTGTATTTAAAATTTGGTTTTTAGGAGTTATGTGTAGATTAAAATTTAGTTTTACTGTAATAATCTCGATTGAAAAAGAGAAACAGCAGTATGTTTTATGCTCTGAGGTGCTGGCATCCACGTTACTAAAACCATCCACGCCACGAAGAATCCCAGTTCACTAAACAATTATATCGACTTCTTTAAACGCAAAGCAGAAAGACTGCAGAACTCCATAATTGATGATAACGGAATCTTATCGCAGAATATTATAGAAGCAGAATATAATAGAAGCTTATCTGAAAGACAAACATCTGCCTCTAAAAAGCCACACAATATGGAAGAAAACTTGATATTACATGTCAATACGTCCAATACATAAAAGTGAGAAATGAAACCGACCAAATAATTTTCAAAACTGGAGAAGATTATTGGGAAGGCTATCCTGCTGAATAGCCTTCCCAGAATGCTGAATAATCAAAAGAATGGAATTTTGACATTCACTAAAAAGAGCAATATTAGTAGAAGACAGTGGATGCATCATTTTGAAAGATTGTATGCCACCGCCAGCATTACCATCTAACACTCAACGTGATTATACAAACAGTATTCGAGTGGATATATCGCCAAATGAAATTAAGGATGCAGTAGTTAAAGTAAAAATAGAAAATCAACAGGAGTAGACTGAATATGCAATGAAATGATAAAATACCTTGTTAAATGAAGGATTTGTAGGAAAAAAATAGGGGAACGGGTATTGATGTGAGGAGTAAAGAGAGATAGCACGGATGGAAGAGTGTGATGTTGAAGAAATACATGTGGAAAAGGTAGAGAAAGACAGGGAAAAAATGAGAATGGGTGGATCTGTAGGACCGGTTAGATGCCAGTAGATGTATGGGAATGTTTGAAGGAGAGGGGAATAAGTGCGTTAGTAAGAGGGATGAATAAAATATGTAAAGGTGAGGAGAGAGTACCGGAATAATTGGAAGAAATTGGAAATCGTACCGGTGTATAAAACGGAATAGAATTGAGGTTGATAGTTATAGAAGAGTAACAATTATGGATGGATTGTATAGGTTATATGCAAGGGTTATAAGTAGGAGATTGGAAGAAGTGCATGACAAAGGAATTCTTTCATATACTCAGAATAGTTTTGTCAGAGGCAAAGGGACTACAGATAACATTGTTACCATAAATTACGTGGTGAATCAAGAGATGGATCAAGAGAGCAAAAAGAAAAGACGGATCTAGTGTTCATTGATTTCAAAGCCGCATTTGACAGAATTGTGGGAGAGAATAGAGAAGGGAGGGATTTTGAAAGGGCTGATAATAATGGTAAAATAAATGAATGGAGGAACGAAAATAAGGGCAAGAGTGAATGAGAATGTATCGGAATGATTTTAGACGCATAGAAGTGTAAGACAGGGATCTCCACTTAGTGCCTGCCTGTTCAATATTTATTTGTCGGATGTGGAGGATGTTTTGGTGAGAGCACACGCGGCTGTGGTTAAGATTGAAAGGACCAAAATGTGGTCTCTTTCTTATGCACACGATATTGTGTGTACGGCTAACAGAAGCGAAGAGATGAGTGAAACGATTGGAAGGGTGAAGAGGTATATGGATGATAGGGGTCTAGAACTGAATACAGGAAAAACAAAAATAATGGTATGCAAGAAGGAAGTGAGAGAATATAGAAGTGATGAATTTAGTTTAAGGGGGAAACGAATTGAGAGGGTGAATAGGTATAAATATTTGGGTTTTGCGATATCACAAAACGGAAAGTGTGCGGAGGATATGGAAATTATAACAAAGAAAGCTAGGACAGTTATAGAAAGAATGTGACTGATGTGAGAATGAAAGTTTGGAAAATCTGTGAAAATAAGGAATAAGATAATTTAAGTATGTGTGGACAGTATTTTGATGTATGGGGTAGAAGTATGAGTGGTGGAAGAAGAGAGATAACAGAGAGAGTGCAGGTGGGTTGAATTAAAATAATCTTGATATTAAACAGGAATATAACTAATGGTATAGTTTTGCAGGAAATAGGAAAGTATATGTTGGATTAGTGGAGTGAAAAGGATGATAAACTTGACATCGGATTCTCATTAATACAAGTAATTAATAATCGCAATAAGCAATTCCTTAATAAATCATAAATTAAATGAGAGATCCTCTAATAATATATATCGAAATTGACTAATCTAATTAATCAAAGAAATATAGAAGGTATAAATAAATGTAATCTAATATATATTAATCAGTTAATGAATCAAAGTAAATTGGTTAAATTAAGAAGAAAATATATATATAAAACAACCCTGTATAATCTAAAATGTAGAGAAATAAAAGCCTGAAAGAAAACGGTTAAGATGCAAGGCCGCCAGTTAGACAACACTCATACATCAAAACAGCAGACAATTACGTGCGAATAAGAAGCGAGCTGCATACGGTCACGTCAATGACTTTGTACTTACAGAAAGGGTAGCGGCTCTCATTGATGTAGATATATACGTCTCCGATATAGTCAACGAGCTCTCGTATGAATAATTTTAAAATAACGTTTTCGTTTGTCTGCAAATATACTTGTTTCGACAGGAATATTTGTTTCAATGCCACTGCAGGAATTTGGACAATGCCACTTAACAATCAGTATTAAAGAACCGTTACCTAAAAATATATGGAAAGAGCAAGAATACTTAAGTGGGTTAATAAGCAAAGAAACAGAGGTAGAACAAGGGTTACTCATAAAAGAGCTTTTGTAGTTATGTAAATTACATTCATCTAAATTTAAGAAGTATACTGTAGATGAAACAGCAAACGGACATGGAGTTAAAGTGTTGAGATTCTGAAGAAAAATTCTGGAAACTCGATATGTTAATAAAGGAAACAATAGACCAATTTATTATTTGTGTGGAAAATGAAGAAACTGCTTATGATGCTTCCTTATCGGAAGACAACTACTTATTTATTTAGGTATGTAAATCTATATTTATTTTAAGTGTACGTGGTGCTAGTACCCAAAATATATTCAATATTAAATTTTAATAAAATGTCCTAACCAACCTAACACCTATATAATATTTTTATAAAAATAAATGTTGGTATAATTTACTTCGTATATTTTACTATTTCTTTATGGTAAAGAATCATGTCCGTCACTGAGGTGTACAATTATTGGTTAAATGCTCATTTGCATTTTATGATGTAACGCATTCGAAATTTGTCCAGATGGTCATACCAGAATATAGGAAGGTATTTTCTATATACGTTTTTATGCTTGGAACATCCTGTATGACAACCGTTCTGAACATTTAATTAATTAATAATTGTTATAATAGAACAATTGTTAAGTTCAGTTGTGTAAATAACATTTGTCCAATTGTAACAAATACGCTAAAACGTTTTAATATCTGAAGAATTAATTCTCACGTTTTAACATCTCACAAATCCCAAATCTCGAACTTGTTAAGAGTAAAAGGTCCTAAAAGCAATCCTAGGAGTAAAAGATTGATTTTTTCAAATTGGGGTCATGATTGAATTTGAACAACCAGTGAATATGAAAATCCGATAATCCATGAAGCTCCTTATAAATTACTAATAAAATTGAAACAATATTAAAGGATCAATACCTTATTTAGTGGTCCAAGTATTTCGTGAACATATATTTTTTGAAGCCGTATAGTTGTCAAGTCAGTGAAAGGTGATGCTAGATGGATATTAGTAAACTTGATTTTTATTTGAGATCATTTAATGACACAGTTATGAATAAGTATGTTTGACATTTCAGCGCAATGTATAAAATAACTAAATCAATTCATATCGTAATTTTCTATGTAATTGTACGAAATATACTCGCAAACAATCAATCAGATCATCATCCTAACAAATTAGTAAAAGTACCCAGATATAAAAGCTATTGTATTCCTGATCAGTCGAATATAATGTGCGAAAATTATGCTTGTACTCTGCCATGCAGTAAATCAGTAGTGATTGAAAAGGTGCAATTACTTAATGAAAAGCATAAAGAGTTAATACTTGAGAAACACAATGAATTTAGAGATCGGGTAAGCCGACATTTTCTATAAAAACCATTTTCTACATTTTGTATAAAAACATGTTGTAGTACAGGCTGACATTTTGTATATTCAATATTACGCTACGAATGGGACGTACAGTATATTTAAAATTCGCACAGGAGAACAATTTAATAAAACAACAATAACATAATTTAATTTAATCTTAATTCCAAGAAAGATGGTCGGAAATGGTCGGAATTTTAATTAACGTATCTATTTGTTTTCCATTTAAGAAACGATCATGGTATGTGCCTATCAGATCAATTGTGTGTTAGACTAAAGGCTGACCCGTTTTTACTTGTGGTATTTACGGCAACTTATATTATTTGTTCTTTAATCGAGGTAAAAATTGTTCTTTAAACGTGGTAATAATTAGTGAATTTATTATATGAGGCTTTAGGATTTCTCATCCTCTTCAGCCTGGAACTGGTGTTGAGTTGGTAAATTGCAGATATTGTTGGTAAGCTGATAGCTTGCAGGAAAATTACGCTATAGCATTTGCTTTACAGCCAAGGGAAACCTGCAGAAAAACCTTAGCCATAACGTGGTCTACAGATTAGGAAATTTGGTTACATGAGATTACCTGACTTCCTAGATTGAACTTATGAATCTTCTAGTAATACTTGCTTGATAGTGCAAGTAACTGCCTGTTGACGTTGATGCTATCCAGCTAACACCGGAGTGCAAGCGACATTCTGTTGTCTTAGGGTCCTTTTCTGCACTAGGAGATATTGGTGATTTTATTTGTTTTTACTTTTATGTTTTTTTTTTCGTTTTCAAGGTTTTTATGTTTTACTGTTTTTTTTCCTTTTCTTTACTTTTTCATGTTTTCTTCAAGTTGTGCCCCTTAACGAAAGGACAAGGACAATGGTATTGCCTCTAGGATTTCTTGGAGGTCTTCAGAAGGCTCTGGCATTGACTGAATAATTCTGGCAGCTGGATGTTGGACAGGTCTTCTTGGCGGTTTTCGGCGCCACTTTTGGACTTTCCAAGTTAACCTCAGAGTGTTGTAGGCTATTGTTGTTTTCTTGTGAGCGTCAAAGTGGATATATAGATTCAAGTGTTTTCAATCTGTCACTGATAGGAGTGGCCGCGCAGTGTTCATATAGATTGGCGCTTGGAAATTTGTAGTGGA
>WYDF02059077.1:0-11823 GCA_009867245.2 Adranes taylori
ATGCAAAACCTATTATTTTAAGGCCATTTTGTTTATTTTTTATTTACCAGCATGGATAATCGTGAAGGAGACAGACATAGGTATCGTACAAGAATTTGGGACGCTGGGGCTTCTAAGACGTAAAATACAAGCAGCAACAATGAAATCAATAGACGAAATTTCAGCTTGATAAGTCATCACTTGATAAGTCATCACAAAATGCTTCAGTGGAAATGGCTGATGATCCTGACAACGAAACTGCAGAAGTATTAACAGGTTGAAATGAAGAACATATAGAAATGGAGCCTGACAGTGGCACATCTTCTGTAGGAGTTGATGGCCCACCAGTAATGACACTCGACTTTGGCCATCCATTATTTCCGAGCAGATGCGAGATTACTGGCTGAAAAGGGGTGTATCAACAGTTCAGCACTGTGATCGAAGTTTGATCATTGCAAACTCGGTTCAGCAATCTAGAAAGGACCGCAATATTCGAATAATGTGCATGGTTAGGGTCTTCCGTCGTCAAAATCATAATTGGGAAGTCAGAACTAGGAAGTGATTATGCTTCTCTCACTCTAATAGATGTGTTTACAGCTTCACATGCAGATTAGTGTACTTAAATACAGCAAAATCTGAGTCTTCTCAGCTTTCGTCTAATGGATTTTGTGGTTAGAAACATTCACAAGAACGTTGACTGCTCATGGAGCAGTCAACGGAAAATCTTAAGGTTACGATTACTTTCTGTAGGAGCTTAAAAGCAATTGAGCGAGTATTATTGGAGATCAGTGGTAGTGTAGTTAGTATAGAATTAGTAAAACGAGTAATTAGTGTTATTGAGCTTATTGCCGAGATTGGCTTAGCATTTAGATGAATCAACGAATTGGTAGGATCACCTAGAAATGGAAACTTTTACGATATTCTTGAACTCATCGCCCAATATGACTACTTTCTTGCACATCATATTGAAACTCAATCCCATCGCGACGATGGACACACAAACTGTTTGTTATCTACCAAAATAAAAGAACTTATTAGTATAACGTGTGAACAAGTCCTCGGAGAAATCATTTCTCCAGTTGAAAAATCAAAGTACTACCCCATATCTTTCGACTCCACACTCGATACAGCCCCTATTAACCAATTGTATTGAGGTATATGGAAAAAGATCACCCCGTGGAACATAACATTCATGGTAAACAAAGGCCATGAGGTTCAAGAGATGTTCATTGCATTGACGGACTTTTTAAATAAACATGACCTAAATCTTGGAAACTGCTGCAGACAAAGCTACGACAATGCGTGGCAAGTACAATGCTCTGCAAACGAAAGTGAGAAAGAAGATAATCAGGAATGCATCCTGCATTCCTTCTACAGCACATTATCTAGACTTGGTTGCTAAAAATGCTGTAGAATGTTACTCGAGTGTTGTAATTTTTTTTGACTTCCTTGAAAAGTTGTTCGTCACCTTCACAATTTCAACCTATCATTGAGCTTTGAAACATAATGATTCATCATTGTCTCTCAAACGCGTCACAACAATGCGTTGGCCCCGCAGAGCTAACACAACTAAGGCACTTAAGCATGACTATCAGCAGATTAAGGATGTACTGAAACAAATTGCTGATGCCTTTGAAGAATAAAAGTGTGTTGCTGTAAAGTAGAAGGACAGTTAATCAGATAAATCAGCTTGAAATAGGCATTTATACCACCCTCTAGAATGATATCCTGTCAAGAAGTGAGCATGACTAATAAAAATCTATAACACGCAAGACTGCGGATTAAGATCTTAGGACTCAGTAAGTCAGATGGTCGGGTACAGATTCTCTTAGAATGCAGCATGGAGTCCTCTATTATTCTGGAGGAGATGATGATGAACACAGGTATGGCGTTGGTATGCTTATCTCTGCCGAACTGGAGAAAGCTGTCATTGATTTTATTCCACTTGAAGCTCACCGGGCCATGAATGTAATACAGGTGTACTCGTGACAAATCTGATGACGCAATAAAGGAGTTTTACTTTACTATAGAAGAATCCATAAAATTCACGAAGAAATAAGAGTAGTGTTTGGTGATTTTAATGCCAAAATTGGCAAGGGGGGGGGGCGTAGGAGAGGTTTAAGTGCAATTCGGCCTAGGAGAAAGGAATGCCAGAGAAGAACGGCTGGTGCAATTCTGCACAGAACATCAACTTTTTACTGTAAACACCTTCTTTAATCACATCCCCGGCGAGTGTACACATGAAGTCTCCCGCTGATCGCAAAGATCATCGTCTCAGAACCCAAATCGACTACATACTAATCAGAAGTAATTTGAAGAAATTTGTGAAAAGTGCAAAAACATATCCTCGTGGAGACATTGGTAGTGACCACAATACCGTCGTGATGGAATTACAAATGCGTCGTTTTGTTCAGAATCAATGCAGACACAGGGCGCGTCTGATTGATGTTAAAAGACTTCAGGACCCCGTGTTACAAGCACAAATAGTTGATAAGCTGGAGGCCATATTAAAAGATGTTCCGGAGTAACTGGAATAGAAACTAAGTGGATAGAGATAAAGAAGGCCACTCACCCCAACACACTCACCCTATGATATAACCGTAACAAATAATTTATTTGCATTACTTTAAAGAGATGGTAGGTTATTAAATCACATGTTGCCAACTTGGCATAATACAAGGATCTTTGATTACATATTAGCACATAGTGATTAGTCCGGTTTGTTTTCGGGCCGGTTCCCAAAAGAAAATTAATGAAACTTCTAAATTTTGTGTAAACTGAACGAACGCTCTTCGCTATGCATGGTCTACAGGCTTGAGTTCTTGAGTTAGCTGGATTTTGTAGACATGAAGACGCAATTTTTTTCTTCAAAATACGCTACATACCGCATAATATTCATTTCTTGAGCACGATGATGAAGAGATGTTCCCAGTCTCTCGGCTACATTCTGGCGAACAGCTGTGATGTTTTCTGCTAAACACCTGGACGAACACGTGTCGATAGTCTGACATAAGGAATCGATCCAGACCTCTGGAAGTTTTTAATTATTTTCTTCACAGTTGAAGTACTTGGAACATTTTTTCTTCCAAAAATTGGTCGCAATTTGCGAATCGTGCCCGTCAAACTTTCACCATTTTTGAAGTAATGTTTAACAATAAGAATGCGTTCTTGATTCGAATAGCGATCCATTTTTATAATGGTGAACTGTCTATCATCGAACTGGCATAGGCGTTTCACTGTCAAAATACAACAGCAAAAATTAGGCCAAATTATTATTTTTTGCTCTTATTGGTTAGACCTATAAAATGCCTTAACAATTATTCTAGTTAGGAGAAAATGGAAGCAAATACTTTAAGAAATCTACTAAAATTGTTCTAACTTAATAACTGCTGTTGTAATTGGTGGATCTAGATTGCAATTTTGTAATTCAGTATATAGAATTTGGTGTGTTGGACTATTAGTACAGACTTTTTTTATCTATACAAAAATGAATGAACCAACTGATAACAAATATTATATACTATTATAAAATATAAAACTTGATATTATATATAAAACATGTGAAATATTATCAAAACAAAAGCGTTAATCAGATTGATACTTTTTAATATCAAAAATATGTTACAATAAATAATTATGTATGTACGAACAATGAGTACATAATTCAAGATTAAAATAAAATTTAATAAAATATATACTTAAAACTAAACTTAAATTTACGTTTCCTAAGATTTTAAATAATTTTAACTATGTAAGTATAGTTGATGCATATATTCTCGTAATTCATCCATGCGTAATTCTTCTGCAATAATAAAAGAAACATCGTGTACAGCTGGAAAAACCATTTGCACATTTACTTCTGTTTTCCCATTCATTTTATCAGCTGTTTCTTCATTACAAATATGTCCACTAAGAAAATATTCATTGGTGTTATTAAGTCCACGGACTTTGAATAAGCGATGTTTTCCGCTTTCTAAATTAGTTTTAAATTGATTGTAACAAGTAGCTTCAGATACTTGTTTAGAATTTCCGTATTTGTTTGGTGTTGAATATCGCTGATCAACTTGTGGCACAAAATTTGTGGTTTGATGTTTGCCCTATAAATAATAAAGACATGATATAATAAATAAAATTCTTCGTAAATATCAGAAAAGATTTTTATGTGTTCATTGTCAGATGAAAGAAGTTATACATTCTTTTCGAAAATATATAATTTTCAAAACAAACTCAATGTGATTGGTTCAGGTAGTTCAGAGCAGTGATGTGTCGTTCCTTAAAGAACGTTTTTTGTTTATCGCAGTATATGTTTGGAACACGATGTACCGCGATGTCATTTGAAAAAAACTTGTTCTCATTGGAACACATACATAGTCAATAAATTATTTTTTATAAATTTTTGTATAGTTTACTACCTTCAATGAAAGCAGCAAGAGAACATTTAATTAGACACAAAGAAAAATGGGAAAATATGTGAGTGACATATTTTTCCACACAGCATCATATAATATAGCGCTTAATCCGTAGGCATATACATAATGTACTACGCAACGCATTGACCCGCGGCATCTAAAAATATGCAGTCAGTCGTATGGTTCATTGTTCACTATGTATCTAACTATTTCCAGTACAAAATATCTTTGAATGACAAACAAAACTATTCATTAAGATTTTTGATTATTGTTCAGAACAGCTTATCACATCGAATGCAAAGCAGTGATGATGTCATACCGTTTTCTAACAGAACGAGATGTATAAATGAAGGAGCGATTGCAAGAATAGTAATGATTGTTCAGATGATCGTTGAAGAATGGAAATCTTTTTGATTCATACAGAAGCAACCCATAACATGTATCTAGACAAATAGTCGTTTCAACAAGCAATTAATTTGTAGTACTCTTCTCGGTAATTTTTTGAATTCTAGTTTCTTTTAAATTTCGTTAGAATATTATTCATATGTCAAAAATTTAATTGTAAAAAATCCTTGACGGGATAACCACCTCAACTTTCATATACAGGAAGTCAAAACTTATATTCCGAACTGCATAAAGCAAAGATTGATTTATCTCGTCTATTAAATTCAATTAGGTTAATTGTTGTTTGGAATAACAATCGATAAGCATAGGAATGCATAGTTGTTACCATACGGCCACGGCTTAGAATGCCTATGGATTTAATACTTTAGTAACCTTTCTGTTCACCGACGTTTACAAACACTTTAAAACACTATTCAATGGAGGAAGTTAACTAATTTCAAACAGTCATTTTCTTTAAAATTTAAATTGCACTGACATATTAAATAGAAACAATCGGATTAGCATATGTATGAAGAGTTAGAAGCATTCCCTAAATTTATTTTAGACCCACCACTGATAACGCATTTATTAAGTACCGCAGGCACCGCCTCATAGAATCTCATAAAATGTAAAATATTTTCTTTTACAAGTTTTCTATCATCTCCTAATGCTCAGTTACTACGCGTGTTGTCATGTTATTTATGTAGGTTACCATGGTGACCAATGGAGAAGTTATATGATATTAAAACCTAGATCTTTGGAACTATTCAATTTGGAATTATTTTAAAGAAAATCAAAAGGGCTATCAAAATATATAAAAATAAAGGGTACTACTCAAAACATTTATTTCGTAACACTCTAATGTTACCACTATTGTAACTTATGCTGATGACTCTAACTTTCTGGTGAAAGGTAGTAGTGTACCACTTGTGTGTAACGAAGTAAGTATGGTCTATAAAACAATATTAGAGTGGTCAAAAATTAACTGTCTATATTTAAATGAAGAAAACACATCGTACCTCGTATTTTCTACGGATCATGACTCTACAAACTATCACTTTAAATTAAGTTCTAATGAAAGCAAGCCTAAAGAAATCTGACTATAAAAATTTTAGGTGTGCACTTAGATACAAATGTAAAGTAGTTTTCACATACTGACTTTTTGTGTGGTAAACTTAAAAAAATTTGTAAATTACAAACTGATCGAGTTTTTATTATACAGAAAAGAATGTCCTATCTTTTCTAGTTCCTAAGGTATATCCACAGGTTTTTTTAATTTAAAACGTGGCAACATCGCGTTATGTAGGAGATTGTGAAATGAGACCAATTTCATTGGATGCGATTATATGTGTGCAAAATATTGGTACATTAGAGTAAAAACTGAACGTTTGGTTAAATTTTAAAATGGCGGATTTCCGTCATCTTGGATGGAGAAGAAAAAAATAAAACTTTTCACTGCGTTAGAATCGTCTGGGTACCAAATTTAATTCCAATCGATCCAATAGTTTAGGGAAAATTCTGGAACACACACAAAAATTATTTTTAAACCACTTTCTTGGACTTACGGACCTCAAAAAATGTGCTTATCTGCTTAAGTTTCCTGTAAAGAAATCCTGCATTCGCCACTGGATGAGACTAAGCCTAAAAAATCGGACCCGTACAAAAGGAAGGTAATAGAACAATTTATCTACAGGACACTTTCTCTGATACTTACATAATAAATTGTTGATAGAAAAATAAGGAGTTTCTCGAGTCACGGAAACCGCTATTAATACAATATCGCAATACTAAAATAACTGATTAGTACGAAATTTATTAGTACGATTAGTACGGCAGTAAGTACGAAATTTAGATCATCATCATCTGGGCTGCCTTGCTCAAGTTTTACTCCGCGACACGGGTTTGCGTGTAGTACTTCACAAGTCATTTTATTTCTCTGACACGGTCCATTCACACAATCCTATGTAACTCTTGGTAATATCCCCACACCATACGTGATCACGGTGCAGATTTCTGACCCATCCCAATCAAAATTATAATCAATCATATCATGCTAGCGAGAGGGCCAGACATACTATACTGCTCAGAGCGGACACTGGGTACTAATGTTCGCCCATTTTAGAGGGGACATTGACCTTAGGGAGCTCCAGAATTTTTAACATCTACTGCATGTAGCATATACTTATTTGAACAGTCATATTGCATTTTTAATGCCTCTCAGTTGTTAAGACCAAGGAACTGATGACATTTTTATTTTTATTTTAAATCATTTTGTACGGTCCTAGTAATTTTTTATACAAAACCCCTGATAGTATCTAGTTATTTTTTTAGTGTAGTAACTTTTATTTTTAAATGTAGTTACTTTTTTAATCTAGCTACTTTTTTCAAAATTCATAACGGGAATTTCCCCAGTGCATGCGCGCAATTCAAATATACATGTCAACAAAAAACTAATATTTGTCAACAACAAGCGCCATCTTGCGCCGAATGTAAAACACCATAAGGAAGCAATGACGCTGGAATCTGCGATGCCAACAATCATTTCAAATTTCGCGTAGAAAATAATAAAATATAACCTTAAAATATTTGTTTACATTCTAATCAACACGACGATCTACGAATGATGATCCCCCGAAGCAGGGCTCCCAGCGCATGCCCTATCAACATTCAAAAGTACTAGAGTATGACGTCATCACTAGCCTATGT
This sequence comes from Adranes taylori, assembly GCA_009867245.2. NCBI lineage: Eukaryota > Metazoa > Arthropoda > Insecta > Coleoptera > Staphylinidae > Adranes > Adranes taylori. The sequence goes on from WYDF02059077.1 coordinate 7,479, forward strand.
GGTTGTGAACTGAGCAAATTGAGTTAAATATCCGTGAATCGACCCCAGACGTTCGTCAATATTTTAATACATTCCATCAAATATGTAATCAGAATGTTGGTTGTGCCAGGCTTTACTGAGCAAAACATGCCGGAGAATGTCACAATACTGCTACCATAGTCAATTGAAGAAAAGAAAAAATGTTAAAAATAAAACTAAGAGAAAATGTTAATAGCAAACGCTTCACCAAAAATATGCGTGTCAGGAAATTGATGAAAGAATATTTTAATGAGAAAAGCAAACAAAAAGTTTCCAAACTAATAGTTTTTAATATGTTTTCTTTAATGTGTGAGTTTGTATGAACTGATTTTGTACTAAAATAAGTTCTTTTTCGCAAGTCTGTAGTACTCTCATACTGAATTTGGGTATTATGAACAAAATTCAGCATTTGCAATGAAACTTGCGAAAATGTGTGAAGAGGATCCAAAACGTCGTTCGGAAATGTGCAATTGGTTTTTGACCCAGTTGGAGGAGGTAATGTTTTCAGACGAAGCCAATTTTTATCTAAATAGTTAGGTGAATCGACATAACTATCGGTATTGGTCCGACAGTAACCCCCAGTTGTTTATCGGCAGTAAGGAACAAAATGCTGATCGCGTCATGGTGATTTAGATTTGCTGTGTTCTGGAAAACCAGAATGGTTCATGCAGGAGGGTGTACCCCCACTATGGTACACAAGTTCGTAATTGGCTAGATGAAAACTTCCCCTAGTGGATCAGTCGTAGGAGACAAGTGAAATGGGCTACACAATCTTGTTATGTAAAGTTTACACAATCAAGATCAACGACAAAAACCTTCTGCGGGAGCGCATCACAACCGTGTGCCGTTCAATAACGGCTGATTTGGTAACTAACATTCTGCGGAACACGGGGGTAAGTTTTCAATGTTTCGACATAGACGCACGCCATAATGAACATATATTGTAAACCCATGGTAACGTCGCGATTTATGTTAATCGCTAGTAGCGCATATGCTTTACATCATGCTTTCTTATTGATATAACATAACATATTAAGAATATGTTGACAAGTAACATATTACGAACTAAACCTGCTATATGACATAATTACAAATAGCGTAATTAAATACTGCTTTACGGAAAACAAAGGTACAAATACAATTGTGCACTTTTTTTAATGATTACTTTAGCTAAGGTGACCAGACGTATTACTTTTGGTAGTACAGCACTTCTTTGAGATGCTCCAATTTTTATATACTGCATTTCTTAAAGGATGTACTGCTTGAATTACTTTGGATAATATTGTAAAAATAAATGATTCTAACTGTGATTCCATGAATTTTAAAAGCGAATTTCTAACAACTGAAAATAAAACTTGTTATTCTTATTTTCTGCGAAGCTCTGCCAAGCGGTTCGTATAGCAAAGTCAGGCGGGTGATGGAATGTGTTTGAATGAAATAGATGCGGTGTCATGTCGTTGACTGATACGTCATCTAGAGATACAGCCAACTTTGGATAAACTACAAAGGCAACAAAATCTCGCAATTAAAACAATACACCAGTTACCAGTACCGTAACTAGACAGGGACACAAGCCCATGTCCTCGATCGAGGAGGAGAGGGGCAAAAAGGTCTGTTAAAAATCGACATATTACAAATAAAGTACGCCTTTCAGGGGTATAACTTAATACCCCTGACACATAATGGGCTCTCTACCTCTACTACTGTCCTAACGATAAAAAAAGTCAATCATATGAGCACATGTTTTCAATGACGTTCTAAATGACGATATGAAATATTTTCATTCAACAAACCTTATCAATCCATATTATTACTTCTACTTTCATTAAATCTAGTAGCTCGAGACGTTCGAGTGAATAAAATATTTCATCTGCTTGCGACTTTTAATGGGAAAGTAATAAAATGCTTATATTCCATGACTTTGTCATACAATTTGCCATCCGGCCATCAGGTAACGTTCTTGATGATAATATTCTTAATGCAATCAAGGAGGAAACTATTACTTAGCGTGAAGTATTGAAAATAATAATGGATGCTATTTTATTTTGCGCTAAGAATAATATTGTTCTTCGAGGTACAAATGAAATACTTGGGAATTCGAACTGTGGAATATTTCTAAATTGAATTTAATTTGTGCGTGAATACATATTACTTTAAAAAAGCATATTGAAACACATAAAAAAGGCGCCTTTTCATAGCATTGCCAGCAATTCAAAATGAAATGATACGGTGAAATAAAAAACACAGAGTTGCATCATAAACGAATTAGAAAACAAAGTATTATTCTATACTCATGGAGAAACAGGAGAAGGACCAAATTTTTAAATAAATTACGAACCAACAAATTAAATATACATGATGTCAGAGGACAAGGTTACGATAGCGGTGCCAACATGGCTGGGAAATACAAAGGGGTAAGAGGTCGTATTTCGGAAATTAATAGTTTGCCTTTATTTGCACCTTGCGCCACACTTAATCTAAATTTAGCTGGGCGTCATGCTGCATCTACAACACCAGAAATGGTATCTTTTTTTTGGTACTGTTATTTAATTTTATTTCTTCCACAACAACGCGGTGGGAAAATTTTATGATTCATTAAAAATTATTTGAATATTTGATGTTTCGTGGTTAAACCTCCAAGCTGGTATTATTTAATAGAGTAAATTATGAAATTAATATTTCTTATTATTTCTTAATATTTCTTAAACATTTTTTCGCGACACCAGCAATAAGAAATATTAATTTCATAATTTACTCTATTAAATAATGCCAGCGTGGAGGTTCAACCACAAAACATCAAATATTCAATTAAACATGCGACCGCCAGCAAAGCGGAGAAGAAATTAATATAAAAAAAATACATCCAGGAGGCTCTATCTACCTGAACATCCAGGAGGCTCTAGTGACCAAAACAAATCCTGATATATAAATTGTCTATCTTAATAGATACGGAAAACAAATACATATTAAAAATTATTTATGTCTACGAATAAGTGCGCCCGATACCTCAATTAGAAGAGCAATCGGTCAGCAATCGAGAGGTCCGGGTTCTAGTTCCGGACGGGGTAAACATTTTTTCGAGACACAAGTATAAGAAATATTAATTTCATAATTTATTCTATTAAAAATTAATCCTGAAGATTTGTTTAGAATACTAATATAAAGCGTTTTTGATATTCTACTAGCTGAAACAGACGGGTGTTATGAACAAATGAAACTTTTTGGTCCGTTTTTAGAAGCAATGAGCATTGCAGATTTACAAAAGGCGGCAGCAGATCTACCAATAAAATACAAAGATTTAGATTGTCACAAACTCAGAGTAATTTGACCTTGAAAAAAAGTGTACTACCCTAAATATCTCCCTTCCTATGAGAGCTGGAAAAAGAAACTTGGGGGACTTATGTAAGAGCAGGGAGTCTGAATTTTGCCAGTGTGATCAACTGAATATACTTGACCCATTTTGAGCAATAAAACAAATTTTCAAAAACATTTTTGTAACACCCTGTATATTTTCTTATATTTTGGTAGTCCTTGTAATTTGCTTTACAATGATACCACATGTGATGGGTCTAGCTACTATCATTTCAAAGATATGACCCTTAATATCTTAAAATTTTGCAACTTGCCATGGCAACCGACATTCAACAATCATATTATATACATGAGAGCCATACGTAATAGCTCATATATGCAATGTTACAGGAAAAATTATTTTATATTGTATGAGAGATATAAACTGCTTTCGCAATTAAATAAATGCTGTGATCAGTAGTGGGTAACATATTATAATTTTTGGAGGGGCTCGAAATGATTATTTTATTGAGAAATTCATTTAAAATTTCGTTCGCATATAGTATATTATGCGTCGAATGAAAGTAATGACATCCCCGCAAGTGGTATAGAGCGCAATGTTGCCACATTTCAAATTTTACAAACTTTACAATTTTACACACCTAACCAGCAACAATCGCTCAAACGAAACAATCGAAAACACACTATGTTAAAAAAAGCAATAAAAACCTGACATAAAGGAACACAGAAATATATATAAAAATAAGATAAATGGAAACCTAATAAACGAGTAATTAACTTTAAATTGGAAAGCCTACTAAGACCTCTCAAATTACTACACAAGAAACCATAAGAAAACAATAGACAACGTAACAAGAAAACCAAATGCGAATACCAACATATATACACAACATGGCAACACCAAATGAAGCATAAAATCACAACACAACCAACAAAATTACAAAGCAGTGTGTTTGATAATGGCTTGGATGAGCCGAAACGCGTCACAGTAAGTGAAAAATGTGATTCAGACGGT
>WYDF02059088.1:0-11822 GCA_009867245.2 Adranes taylori
TATATATAAGAGGAAACCCACTTTAGTTTATGCCATTCCGTTTCCAGTTTTCAAGTTAAAATTCTAAATACTTCACGTCACCCAGTTCTATGAAGTTGCTTAGTAATCGCTTTTACTCTTCTCTCCAGAACTTATTTAATCTTCAAGAATGAAAGTAATTGAGTTCGCGTTTTTGAATCTTTTAACTACTATGAATCTTTTTAACTAATAATTTGCAAGTATCCGTCATGAATAACAAATTAATGTAAGCAGGAAATATTTTATAATTATATTTTATTGTGACTATTGAAACTGAATGAATTCAGTACATAATTTATGCAAATAATTAACAAATATTCAGGTAAATAATTGTCTCTATAACGTACTAAGAAATTAATTTGCTTCTTCTCTGCTAATAAAAATAATATGCATGTACGTTTTAATCGAATTGAAGCTGTACCGTTGGAAAATCAATCTATACTCACACAATTTATTATTATCTATGTAGTAAGCCTACTCAGATTTAATTATACTCATTCAAAGTATAAATCCTTATGTTACTAGGGAAATAGTATATTTATTTTCATGTCAGTGGAAAGCTTAATTGTGTTCTTGTAAATGTTTGTTACAATAGAATCAATTCAGATCAAAATTTCCTTTATTTAACTTGTTCGTTTATTGACTCTCTAATAAATTATTGTCAGAATAATAAATAATAGAGTTGTGAAATAGATTACTAGAACAATCCAGTAGTTTTATTTTTATTATGTTTGTTTTATTTGTGTATGGACCAAACTTGCTTCTCTAAAGTTGCTTTACAGTTTTAAAGAAGCAAGGATCTTATATAAAATAATCTCGATTTGTTCCGTATGATTGATATTATCCAGAAATAAATATTGAAGTGGAATTTTATTTGTTGTAGTGCTACGCCCACATTCTAAATCTTGATCGATAAAATTCCCCTTAAGATCTACCGTATTTGTAATAATAATTTGCTATCTCATTTAGAATTGGAAGTTTTTACAACGAACGGAGTTTGTGAAGACTAGCCTAATTTCATGTCGTGTCAATTTTTACCGAGACAATATGTTAGAGACTACGATTAGGAGGATTAGTAGCATTATTATATCCACAATATCATGCTCCCCACCCACATGAACAAATGTCTACAGATGCGCCTGATTCCTTCTTGGGAACTTATAATCATTGCATTACATCTTTTCACAAAATTATATTATCTACACTATAGTGAAACGACGTACCTTAAGATTGCAAATGACAGAAAATTCTAGAATTTGTGTTGACAAGCCTTACACACGCACATAACATATAATGCACATAGAGACAAAATCGAAAAATCTATTACGGAACACGTATAGGAAAATGGCTTTTTGGTTTCTGCATTGCACAACGCCAAATCTTTTGAGCACAGTGCTTTGATGTCTAATATTAGCCCCATTATATGAATATAGTTTCGAGTTAGGTAGGTCTATTATTCTTTTTTCTTTGGACGTACGTTCGGCCTACAAATTTTTTCCTTGATCATTATTATATATTTTCTCTCATCTTCCCTTTTAGTTTCCTCATTCAATCTTTTTTCCTTCCTGATCGTTATAAATATATTTTCGTTTTCTTAGACGTTGCATTAGATATATACAAGGTTTAGAAACAAATCGTAATAACTATTCATGTTAGAAAAACGAAATTTTGTAATAATAGATATTACAAAGTAATTAAATTCTAAAATTTAATTACTTTGATGATAATAATGATAATTAAAGTCAATTGTTTTCCAAATTGTCCAAATAAAATTAAACTAATTAATTTTATTGCTAAGAAAGCAATACAACACATACAACTCAGACTGGAACGTACAGTTGGTAATCAGAAATTTTAAGTTGTAGAATGAATTCCTACCAGTCAACGTTTTGAAAATAAAATCATAAATTAAACAAAATAAAATTATAATTAATTCCGTATAAAATCTTGATTAATTGACTGAATAATCTTCAGTAGTTCGGTATGGAAAATAGTATTGCCCATATTCGTTAACAAATAATTAATTTTTTCATGTTTAATTCTTTATATAAAATAAATAAAATAAAATTGTACGATAAGTCTATTTAGTACAAATGTATTGAAATGAATTAATAAGTTAACGGTGTGTAATTCTAAAAGAAGTTTGCGATGGTAGGAACTACAATACCTGTAAGTAAAATAATTTGGCAATTTATTTGACGAAAGCTGAAAGCCATGTTTATTTATTTATTACCACGTAGTAATTGAATACAAATATTGTTTTATTTAATTCCGTTGATAGGACTTATTTATTTTGGATGTACGAATAATTGTTGTTTATTAACATGTAACATTAACCATATTATTATTAATACAGATATTTATTTAATCTCTGTTGAATTTATTCTTTGTTGATTGATCTCTCTTGAATTTACTCCGTTGAATTTATTGTTCAATAATCTCTGTAGAGTTTATTGAATCTCTATTGCTATTTATTTAATCTCTGTCTGAGATAGTTGAATTTATGCATCTGTTCTATTCAAATAGTATTCAAACAGCATGGATGTAAAGGCTGTACGACATTATTTGTAGTTTAATTAATTATTAATATTCTCGATCATTTACCTCTATCTTTGTTGTTCATAAATTATTCATAATATTTAGAACATTCAGTATTTAAATATGAAAGAGAAAGATATTTAATTTATTGTGAGGATTCAATTAGTAAGGTTGAATTATGGTTAACTAAACTTGATGATAATTTCTCATTAAATAATCTAGAAATCACCCTACCGTCAAAATCATTTTTCAATATATCTAATAGTATTAATTTCTTAATTAAAATTGGAAGGGCTTTGAGGTATAATAAGAGTTCTGATCTGAATCCCGCTAATTTTTGAGGCATAGGTGACACGGAGTCCTTGTGTATCATGGTGTTGCAGTTTGTACTTTTATGGCAGATGCTATATTCGAGTTTTGTGTGTTAAAATCTATAATAATATCCAAAAACGGGATTATATTATTAGAACAAAGTTCATATGTGAATTTTATATTTTGATTGAAAGAAGTTATATTCCCATTTGGAACCTCATAAATAATTAAAATATCGTCCACATATCTGCATATATTTTTAATAAAATGATTGCCTAAGTTAAATAGTTTATCTTTTAAGTATATCGTGAATCTGAGATAAAATAAGTTTAAAGTAACTATGCATTGGCAAACCGCTTATTTCCCTCCATATGGTGTTATCAAAAATGAAGAAATCTTTGTTTAAGATACAGTTTCAGTAACTTTACTAGAAACTCTGCTACCATATCTGGGAGGATTGACTCTATTAAAAAGTCTCTCACCAAGTCATCAACTCAGATCTAGGAATAGAAATAAATGAACTAGAAACGTCAAACAAACAAATGTTGACATTATCAAGAAAAACAAAATCCTTAAGATCATTTACTAGTTGTTCAGAATTTATCAACTGGTAAATGAAAATAAAAAATCTTAAAACATACATGCAAAATGCACTTTATAATGAGTTAGCTTCAATGAAATATCTTGAATAAAATGTGAATTTTCCAGAAACAGCGTTCAACAAAATTCTACATTTCAAAAACTATTAAAGATAATATAGTCAAGACTTAAGGATTCACGCCGGTGAACCTTCTTGTTAAAAAATTTTATTATTCATTTTTAAAATTATTTTACAAATTAAAGATTTTTGATTTTGTTTTACTTATCTTATATTCTTACTTACAATATTATATAAATGACACTTACATATGTTTCATAATTTGCCAAGATAAAGCAATTTATTTAGTCATTAATAATAAATTCAGTTTCTTTAATTCCTGCTGATTAATACATTTACGATTGCCAAGTCTAAGCGAATCGTTCTACTTGTTAAATTCTTTCTTATTTATTACACAATACTTATTAAACTCATTATGCAAGATTAACAATAATGGTTTATACTTTAATTAATATTTATAACATTGTAATATAATCCAAGATTAAGATGGCTGCCGCGTTTTATATTAATACGTAACTCTATACTACATGCTCTTGCGCTAATTGCTTAATACTAAAATGAACAAGGAGGATATAGGGCGTGCGTCACTTTGTACATGGTTTGCTATTGTGCGTTCGTTTCCATGATGACGGACGAACGAATAGATACGAATTGTTATTCCGGGTGTCTCCGCTAATGATATTATATTTATCGACCTGAAGTTGAAGTATAGAGTTGCGGGTATATATCTCAAGTACATTTATACATATATATTTAAATCTAAAAATTAGTAACGATTTGCTTACAATGTAGTGTTATAAATTACGTTGTTTGTTGTTACTAGTAGTGAGTTTTAAACCACATACACATACCTCTCTACAAAGGGATTAAATTTGACTATTTCTCCCTTCCAGATTCGAATTCACTTTGAATAGGCGCAAGCGTATCATGAGTTGATTTTAGAACATAAGTTTAGTTTACCTTTTGCATCTGACTATAGTTGATTTATTACTTAATAAAATTACATAGCAATAACAAGAACGATATTTGTAAAATCCAATAGCAATAATTGCTTTTGTAACTCATTTGTTCTTACAATATTCATAAAAGTCACTTACAGAGTAGGGATTACAATGAATCAGGAATGATTTCACATTATTACTAAATAATTTAAGGTTTTCTATGCTTTTAAGTATGTGGGTAAAAGGTTATAAAATTTGCTGTCTACATAGACAGCTGCTGTCTAAATCTGCTGTCTACGCTACTTTCGTGTCAAAGTATGTTAAAATCAATTCAATAAGGCATATAAAAGCATTTCAACATATAAAAGTTTTTGTGTCTTGTATGGTAGTTCTGTATGCGATTGCCTCTGGGACTAAAAAAGTTTTCGTGTTTATGAACGAAACACAATACTAGAAAGATGTATTTTAGTCTATACATTTTCCTAATCATTTTGTTTGTAAGATAAACATACTGTGAATATCACTACAACAACCCCAAAAAAGTATTCCATATTTTAGCGTTGAGTAGAAACTTCCGTAGTAAACTACTTTTAACATATCTCTGCTGCAGTGATAAGACATTAATTGAATAACATATTTGTGGACGTTTGTACAACGCATATGTGTGTGTACCATTTTAAATTAACATATATGTATTCCTAATAGTCTAGTGGAAAAGCAGTCTTTCAATTTTAGGTGTTAAGGTGTTTTTAGGTGGCAAGGTGTCTATTTTAATATTACGTGGCAGCTTAGATTGTTCAACTTTAAAAATTATGCACTGTGTTTTATCCTCATTATCACTTGAATCATTCAGTCTGAGATCATAAATGAGATCATGAATGAGATCAGAATGAGATCATAGGTGCAAGCTACGTGATACTTTAAACTTACTAGATCCTTACACAAAACAATAAAATTTGAATCATCCGCATACAAAACAACTTCTGTTACTATGGAACTTAGAGAAACAAATTTCTATAGGTCATTAATAAAATTAAAAAGAATGTTGGACCAAGAACCGCGCCTTGTGGAACACGTCTCAGAACCATACACTCTTGTAATGAGATAGTAGTTTTTCCATCCGTATGTATTACACGTTGTGTTCTATTAGATTAGTAAGAAGAGTACCAGTTCCACGGATTACCTCTGATTCCATAGCAGTACAATTTCTGTAAACGAAGTCCACTGACAGCCCATTTCTAAAACCATGTTGGCTGGTAGTAACTATTTGATATTTGTTAAAAAAGTGATTGTTCAATAATATTTCAATAATTTTTGAAATACCTGATAGTATGCTAATTGGACGATAATTATTAATGCCATTTTAATCAGTTACGTTCACCTCGTATATTATAAGCTAATAATTTGATTTATTAGCTTATAATATATAACTTATAACTTAAGTAACGTTTCTAATTAAAAACAAATAATTTGATATGACGATTGGATATTGGAATGTATTCATTTCCGTTACGTAGTAATTAATACAATTACATTTTACTTAGAAATATCTAACACGCATATTGCGTTTTCAATTGTTATACAGACCCATTGCGAGTCTTCATTTATAAGTTAGTTAGAATATTATTTTAATTCTGGTTTTACATTGCTAGATTCAAAATGTATATAATTTATTAGATATTTAAAATTCATTTTCTATTGGAACATAAATCAACATTATTTATGATTCCAAATTATATTATTATAATCTATTAAATTAAATATTCATTTTTAAATTTAATTAGATAAAAAAAATTAAAATAACTTTTTTTCATACGAGGAGTAGGAATCAGCTTTATTCCAAACTCCAAAATTTTAATTTAAGTTTACAATTAAAAATAAAAATACAAAATCAAATCTATTCTTTATTTTCATCTACGACTCGACTATAGTTATTGAAATCAAATAAAAACAAAAGAAATTAAAAGTCGAATAAACTTTTTAAATATTTTTCAAGGTTAAAAATATTTTTTTTTAAAACCAATTACCTCTGTTTTAATTTTGTGTGTGGAATAAATCTTTAACGAAAGATAAGTTACAAATGTACATTATTGGTGTAAAAATAGAACACATATTTTTAAATAAAAAATTGGAAATACAATCGTCACCTGCTGAGATGATCTTACTTAAATGTGTCACTGCCTTTAGTACATCTAATTCAGTTACATTGGATAAAAAGAACGTATTTCCATGCATGTCAACATTTGTTGCCCCAAGTATTCAATATTTTACCAAATCGCTATATGCGTGCAATGGCAATCGTAATAAAATCATACGGATACAGCCCGTTTAGTCTACATGGTTAATCTTTTCTATGTGACGGAAAAAGATTTTTCCAGAGCATAATATAATTTCAGATTTTTAAAGTTGACGAGAGATTTATCTTAAAGTAAAGTAAGAGAAATGTAAATTTAAAAAATATATATATATTTATTTGGGGCATGAATATCTACAGGCGCCATGAAACCTGATTCATTATAGTTCGTGTTGTAGATAGACTTTTATACGATTCATGTCACATCAACAGAAGCTAAAAAATTTTAGTTTCTGGAAATTATGTTCGGAAATTCCTCAAAAATTCTAAAACCACACTCATTAATATTTGAAACATTAACAGCGGCACGGCTTAAGCTACTTGACGTTCTGTGGCGCTTTGACTATGAAATACTATAATAAAGCATCAGTTGGGTTCTGGATGTTAGTTGCTATGAGCTGGGACATTTTATGTCAAAATTTTGCAATATTTAATTTCAGTTTGAAGTTAACACATTATAATTGTCAAATCAATTAATATTTAAACATTTTGCATGGTTTATAGAATTGAATCAGTATAAATATATGCTACAAATGGTTAAATTTATAATAACTTGAAAAGATGTAAGGTAATTTACATTTGTTTATTCATTTCAATGTCAACAGGGTCATAGGAAAAAGGTTATATAATATAAAATTTTTAAAACTACTGACGCTATCAATTTTAAGAAATGTAGCTTAACCTCAATAAAGCACAAAATACAAAAAATGGAAAATATATGTTCGCCAAAATATATTTCAAAGGATATTATTTCTGTTGAACTAAAAGCATATACAGTCGAAGTCAAATATTGAAGTGATGTGGTCCAAAATATTCATATAGATTTTATCCGAAATTCGAATTCGACTCATTTAAAACCTTCACATGAAACACGTAAAACGGACATAGTTGCAAACAGAAAGACACAAAGAAACGCCCCCGTGAAAAGAAAAATAAAGAGAAAATGGATTTTCCAAACCGTCATCCTGCGGTTACTTCATCAGTAAAACATCTCGCGTTTTCTTAACCTCAAGTTGTTCCCGCTGTTACGTTTCATCACGACTACCGCCACACCGAGCACCATAGTTCATGCCTTACTCCTTTCGCATCCAACCGATGCCGTACCGTTTCCGGTAGATCGTCTTATTTTGCTTTCTTCACGCATTTCAAGTTGTGTGTTCTTTACCACAAACGCAGGTGCATGCTTTCAGAAATATAGATATTTTGCGAAACAGAAAAATATACACTGCTTATTGCAAAAATTAATTTAAATACTTGTGGTCGGGAAACAATAACACAGAATACCATTTATTTGCGGAAAACAGTTTGAGTCTAGCATCATATTCCAAAACTGCTATCAATGAAACCACCTTTATTAAAAACCCTTTTTCGTGATGCTAAAGAATAATGTATTACACTTTATTTAAGGTAGTTACATAATTGTCCGGAATATCAAAAACATATCGAAGTATTCAAGTCATTAAAATATATATATACATTTTATATTTAACATTTTTGAAAGTTGCATAAAAAAGTTAATTCATTATGTGTAAAGTTTCTTCTCAACTGTTACCTAATAAAGCAAGAGAATGAGATGAACGAAAACGATTATACATAAATTTTTTGATATTATTTAATACGCCTAAATGCGCTGATCACAGTATATAAAAGGAAGGAAGTATAAAAGTGATCCCGACGGAATAAATTTTTGGATCCGCGACTGTGCAACAAGCCAGCGTTTCCCAACCTTGTTAACTTGCGCGGCCCTTTATAGAATCAATGTCTGTGGGGAAGCCCCTTATACTTACCTACCTATCTTTTACAAATAAATAGTGAGCAGAAGTAATGTTACGAAAGACGGGTCTAAAAAAATAACGTGACATAACATAAAATAATCTTTAAAGTTTAATGAGACATCTGTGTTTGTATTTTTGTACATAGTAAGCTCATATACTAAAAAAAATTAACGCTTGCCTTCTACGAAATTCTGTGTTTGTATTTGCTATCTTATTCAGCTGTATATTTACTTATTTAGCATATCTATATAATGGGCCAGATTCGATAATTCAGCTCGATTTGAAAGAACGACAAAAATTAGATATATAAATAAAGTTTCACGTAAGAGCATTTATATTCTACAAAATTATAGACGCAAATAAAATAATTTTGTATTATTTTAAAATAAATTAGATGATATAACCTACGAGTATAAATTTACTGAATTATTTAATACAAAACAATTATGTTGGCACAGGGACAATCGAGAAAATAAAATTTCCAAAAATTATCCATTAATAAACAAAAAAGATATGAATAAGTCTAATTGCGGTACTTCTGTATCTTCAATCGATAGAGACCGTGCATTCATATTTGGTGCGACAATAATATTGTTGCAGCAGCATCAACTTGCCACGGTTTAAACCAATTCAACCTAAAAGATACTGCGAAGCTAAAAAATAGCACATCAACATTAAAGAACATCATATAATTCAGGAATACAACAAACACATGGTTGGGATAGATGTAGTGGATGAGAATGTATTAACATATAGAGTTGGCTCTTCGAATTAGGTCCAAGAAATGGTGGTGGTATATTTTTACATGGGTAATCGACGTTTCAATTAGTAATGCATGGATCCTTCCTATATCGGTTGGATTCAAGAAGATCAATAGCGCAAACCTATTTAAAAAGATTTCATAGTACCCACAAAGGACTCAAAAGGACTCCCACAAAGGACTCCCAAATAGAGTATAACGTTAAATAGAATTGTAGATGATTTGCGCTACGATACGATCAATCACCTGGTCATGACAATTCCAAAAAAGAACAGACGGTGCTGCGCAGATGAGGGATGCCCCATAAATACACTAATTGTCTATATATTGATTAAAACAGTGTTTACTTAATTTACCATATAAAGATGAAAATAAATCAAGATAATTGATAAACATATAAAAATTATTTAATATAATTAGATAATAATATAACTAAATATAATATTTTCACCAAATAGTGTATATAGCGATATAGTAACATGATTGAAACCGTAACAGAATGATATAAATGATTTGCTGTACGTACGTCTCCTTTTAACGCTTCGGCTTTTCTTGTTGCACGTGGTCCTATGATGGTAGCACAAGCGTGTGCTAGATCAATATATGTATGTATGGGTTGGTGTGCTGCTGAATTCGCGAACTATGGCAAATTAAATAAACTGTGGCAGTGACAGCCGGTGACAGCTAATGCGTTTCCTATAAATAAATTTCCTTCGATTCTTCAATTTGCTGATATTAGCCGAAAAGCGAGATTTAACACTTAAATGATTGCAGCTTACTGCTGATCATTCAATCCAGGGAATTATTATTAAATCATATTTTGAAAATATTTCATTTACTTAATAATATTTTGGAGATTGTTATTACAAATATAGCGAAACATCGTAAAGATATAATTTTAGATACATATTTCGCAAATGTAATATAAAAAGGATTTTTTTTCCGATTTATTTGCTCAGTTACATTTTTGCAATATGAACTGTTCAGTAATTTTGATTCGTTTACGACAAAAACTGTTCTTCAATTTTTTCTTAAAATAAACGAAAAGGACGGTTTTGTAGCTAATAGTGTTCAAGCATGAACAGGGAAAAACAATTACATAATTTTTATTTTTATTTTATAATGTTCTTTTCTTTTCATTCATCTAAAATACAGCGTGGAGCTAATAAAGAAGAAGGACCTTGTGGATGAGAAACTCATTCTCCAAAGTGCTTTCGCTGAACCTGTATTAAAACAGTTAATTTACATTAGAGAATCAAAAGTAGTGGAATATCTAGATAATCTTAGTTGCAGCTATTACTATCATGGATATATTACATAATTGCATTTCACTTATTGTTCCCAAGAAATAAAGAACACCTCTTACTGTCCAAAAGGCTCGAGTGATAAGATTAAAATAATCTTCAAGATAAACTTTATCCAGGAGAGTAGAGATATGATATAAAGGTACTTGTTCATATATTTCATTTTAATGAAGAAAACTAATCGAACAAAGATTAACTACACAGCATGAGAAAAAATCTATAATTTTCTGTAAAGATTCATCTAAAGAACATATTATAGTAATTCAACGCTTTACAATTATGATGAAATTAAAACATACATATTATCATTAATCTCTCCTGTCGTTTCCTCAGTGTCTGAGAGTCGTGATCTTAAACACGGTTGATCAAGTCTCTCCACTGGTTTCTGTCTTTGGCGCTCCTAAATGCCCCGTTGAAGATGATATTTAAGACGTGATGTATTTGGTCCGACCATCTCATTGGTGATCTTCCACGGCTTCTCTTTCCTTGCACATCTCCTGACACGATCAATTGATGTTGACGGATGCTGCTGTTGGCTGGTCTGGAGCTCTTAAATCAGGAACTGGTCCAAAACTCATTACCAACTAACACTATGTTCTTAAAAATCTCGCTTTTATAGGCATGAGCCTCGCTCACATTTTACTCAGCGCTACCGATCTCTGTGTGGTCATCCACAGATCTTTCTCCGCGACTTAGGTCTCCATTGAATTCAATAGGCCAACAGCAGTATACCCATATTTGTGTGGACCACAACAAACTACGGTCAGCACCAGTGTATTTCAGTCACATATATTCAGTATAAACAATAACAATTATACGCCATACAATCGTAGCACGCACGCAAATACATCCTCATACATATATGTCCATTGCGCTGCATGTAAACAATCCACCTGTTCAAATAGATCAGTGCTTAAATGGATCTCTTTTTAACCTACGCAGAATTATACGTTTACACACAAAGCAGTAATAGCAACACAAAAACTAGGTATTATATTGCCAGGGAATTGCCAGGGATAAGAAATTAAATTCTTGTTCGCTTATTCTAATCTTCATAAATACGGATTGAGTAATAATAAATGATCTCTACTTACATACGCCATTTATCATGAATACAGACAATTCTATTCCCACAATTTATGAGAATTATATCTTATTAGAAA
>WYDF02059099.1:0-11822 GCA_009867245.2 Adranes taylori
AACCTGATGTCCAATTACCGATGATTTTCATTTGATATTATATACTACTGGACAAGAACATTTTACTTAGTTACATATAATATGAATAATTTGTTTGCAATTAAACGTGACATATGTATTAAGCACATATATCTTATGAAGTAAAAAGAATTGATTTATTTTGCTTTCTGGTATATTGTAATGTAATACGAACATTAAAATAAATGAACTTTTTTATAATCTAATATTTCATTTCTTTTATTTCAGGTGAGTTATTTTGCAACAATCTTCTGAAAATTAAATACATACTTTCAAGTAAGAACAAAACTAATACATTTATTATCTTTAAGGAAACAATAACAAACTACAGAAAAATATAACAAACTTAATAATAGCAAGCACAGGTCATACAGCATGAACCAAAACTCTTACAAACCGACAAAACTTTTAGTTTATTTCAAGTGGATCAGGCGCACGAGAAAAAAGCTCAATAAAACTCAAATTAAATAAATAAAACGTAAGTTATATTTGTAAACATAGCGTTGCTTTGTTGCTTAAAAACGAAATCTTCTATCGAAAACTTTCGAGAATTATGATTTATGAATTTCGTGTTATGTGAAATTCAGTGTATATCATAACTTGTCTTCATGGATTCAAGTCGTACAAGTTCGTTTTGGCACCACACATTCCGATTCTCTGTTCAGGACATATTTAGTGAATACGTTTTTATTGATTATATTCGTACAACATAATTTATAATATAAAATCACTTCTATCCTCAAGTCCTTTTTATGGGTTCTCATTTTAGGTTTTCAAGAGTTCGAGGAACTTTCTGTTAAAATCCTCTGAATTATTTGGGACCTATACAGTGGCGATAGTTGCTTTGAATATTTTCCTTGTTTTGCAATTAACCGATAGTATCTAGGTGGAGGTCATGCCAAGTAGCCACCCAGGAATGGCCTTATACCTTAACTTAAAATTAGCTCTAAATAAGTTTCTCTTCAGGTGGAAAACACCCATGTAGAGAAGAATTCTTCTTGCACAACCGCAAATATAAACTCTTTAGAATATCTACAAAGGATACATGCCAGGTGAAACTTTCTTACGCTCCAAACTTTCTTAAGACGCCTTTAGAAGAAATCTTCTTTCTTTACGTTTGCTGTAACATTTGTTACAACAAAATGTTATTGCTAAGTGTATTATTTTGTGATGTCTTACGTATATTCGTACCAATATATTGGTATCTTACGTATATTAGTATATATGACGATTAGGGCACATTTGTGTAGGATTGATAAAAAAACGCTGATTTCAGTTGAAACAATCTACAGTAACTACATGATTTTTTTCTTGCAACCATAAAGATGAATTAGTAACGAGTCTCTTCTATTTTATTGTAGCTTGCAGCTTTCTGGTTTCAGTTTCATCGACCATTTAATAATTTCTGGCGAACTTATGTTCCATCGTTCTTGGGCTCGAATTGTTTAACTCATCTGTGGACTAAATTTAGAAAGCCCAACAAACAAAAGCAAATGCATACAAACCTTTATTTTTAAAGGAGGTAAGGAAAGTATTTAAAAGACTGACACTGCACGTAAAAGAGTACCTTTGCCACCTCGAAAAAGTACGGATTCCAAGAAGGAAACTCTATATTAAATGCAGTATAGGAGGTCGTAAAAATCGCTAAAGAAGCAAATAGGGACATAAAACGGGAAAAGAAGATGTGCGTAATGAAAATACTAAACGTAAGAAACCCCCTTAACTCGGTGAACTAACAAATCATCCTAAATGTTATAAGATAGAAAGACATTTCAGCATATTTAATCAAAAGTTTAATAAGCGATCTAGCAAACACATCATTATAATACAGCAGAAAGAAATAACAAAAAAGAGCTAACTAACGGCATAAGATAAGGCTTTGTGCTAGGACCACGGCTATGGAATGTGATGTACGACGAAATGTTGCAACTTGCTCTATCATACGCATGTAGCCTAATGGGATTTGCAGATGATATGGAACACATAGTAACGTCCAATAACAAACCCAAACTCGAAAGGAAAGCAAATAAAGCTTCAGAAAGGATTTCGCAGTAGATGGGAAGAAACATATTAACCCGGAAATACTTTTAACTGGAAGAAGGGAAACCGAGATTCCTAATAGGCGGAGCAAAAAGTGACAAAAGAAAATTCTTACCAGGAGTCTCTCAAGCTATTATTTTGTACGCAATCCCATAATGCTCATTAGGCTTAGCATGTGCGTATAGGGCAGTGTCAATTACTGCTCTGCATGTGTTGGCGAACGCATCCCTACTCCACATCAAAGCAAGAGAACGAAAGCCGGTGTATGCCAATTTAAATCAGGCAGGTGAGACTGATAAAGGAAAATATAAAGGGGACGCTAGAGATCGCTTGTTAAACGAGTGGCAAAGCGAGTTGGAAGTGTCTCAAACAAAGGAATCTGGACAAAAAAGCTACTCCCTCAAACACTAGCGGGGCACAGATTATTTGCCCAATACTTGAATAGGATTGGGAAAGTAAATTTGGACACTTGTGAACAGAAGATAATTAGAAGGGAATATAGGTGACACAGTCTCTAATGAAAACCTCATAATATGGATGTTGAGATCGAAAAGGCACTGGAAAGCCGTGGACGCGTTTTGAAGAGTTTAATGTCCAAGAACTAAACCTGAAAGCTAAACAGGTGTGTACCAAGATACCTACAGAATGGTATGTTTTCGCGCGTGTGTGCACGTTTTCAACATGAAAATAACATCCAAATAAAATTGAGATAGCAGTATACATGGAACGATAAATTATGGTAAGTAAGAAATTATAAAACTAATAGCTACAGGTCTGTAGGAAACAGGATGGTAGAGTTTAGTCGCTAGGAGTCCCGTACTATCATACTATCACCGGCGCTTGCACTGAAAAAAGACTAGATTTCAAGCTGCTCGTATTCCGGGTTTGACAAAGAACTGTACTTGTTCTAATGAGTTTGGGTGCTACTACTCTATCCCCTCCTTACAAACCACAACCAAACTGGAATGTATCTAAGCCAATCTATTAACGCAATTCCTACCTCCCTAAAATACTTCATTATTGCTTCTTCTACATGTAGTCGGGCATTGTGCGCCATTAACACAAATCCACCATATGCAATAAAGTCGACACATAATAAACAGAACACGTTTTTCAATATTCATTTGGAGTTACCAGTCTGCATAATGTTTCAAATTAACCTTAATACGCACCGGGTGGTCTTTACAGTCAAAGCTACCTTATAACCTAATGAAACATCAACCAAAACTAATGGCTTCCACAAAAATATATTTAGTGTATTGTTTATTAGGTCTTCTGTCAAATCGATTACGTCCACCTGACTTTCATCATTGTATTCTAGCATTTAGTGTAAAAAGAACTGAGTTCAATTGAAGCTTATCCCAATTTAAGAATTGTTTTATGGTGTAGAGGAAGCCATGGAACTTTATTTTCGCAAAGAGTTTTTGAGTTGAAGTCAGCATCCTTAAATCTTCCGCTTACTGTTTTTAAACTTAAATTGCCTCTTATTAAATAATTCAGTGTTTGTCAAATATACTGATTTGCCACTGTATTGAGATTGAGTAACATCCCTTTTGAGTGGCAAGCAATAGTCTGCAAGCATATTTTGAATCAATGTTCCATCATAACATTTTTCCTTTGTTGAGATATCTTGGTGGAATCACTCACCGTGCAGACCTCTATGGAACATCTCAGACCTGTTTAATTTGGAAACAATTCTGAAATTAGTTCTCTATTTTTCTGTTCTCAGCTTTTCTATTAGCAAGAAACTGAGTTACAACTTGTTCAAATGGCTTCCATGCAGCTTTTTTTCATTCAAAGTTTGTTCAAAGTCATGGTCCTTCATGAGCTCCCTTATTTGTGGGCCAGCAAATATTCCCTCTTTTGTTTATACGTCACTGCTCCTAGGAAATTTGTTTAGATATAATATACCTGGATAGATATAATATACTCATCAATCGCCTTAACAAATTATTTCATTAATATGAGTTTGATATGTAAGGGAATAATATATTCGTGTTTAGGATTTACAAGTGGTTGAAAACTCATGTTCACTTGCCAGATATCAGATTTCTTTTTTGCCATTGTTTCTTGACAAAGATATTTTTGCGATTGCTGCTATCCCACGCGCATAGAAAACAACCAAATATAGGATATCCTTACTGCAGGCCTAACAGAATTGCTATATTTTTGAAATTACGAAATAAATTTGAAGAATACTGTTGTTATTGTAATTTCGATAGCAAAGTCTTCATATTGTCATACGTCTGTCTCATATGGGGTGCACAGGCAAGAGGATAATAAATCATTTTTCAATTATCTCTCTAACGTATAGGAGCATAGATCTGGTTCCGTAAAAAAACTACTTCTTCCCTCCCTTTTGTCACTAATTTTATTTCATTTCGGTTTCTTTGATACATCTACACCTGTCTTCATACTTCTTATGCGAGTTACATGCGGAATTCATGTATCTACTCATTCAATAGAAGATTTCCCTTAGATCTTCTATTAATAATATTTAAATATCTTTACATTACAATCAGAAGGAGTGAATACTTCTAATATCTCTAATACTCTACTAACTAGTGTTGTCTATGGTCGACAATAATTTTGTTAAATGGATAACTGCTGTTGTTTCGTTTGTACTTTGCTACGCAATATAGCCACCATAGTTGCACACCTGGGTCAGTTTTTTCTAATTTTACATATATTAGTATATATATATATATATATATATATATAAACACATCTTGGCCCATATAACAGTAAAACTTTATTCCAAATTCTAGAACGTTTCAATGGAATGTACTGTATCCAAACATGACGACATTTAAACAAGAAATGGCTTCCATCAATCCTTATCGCTCGTTTCGGAACGTACAATCCCGAATATTTGTTACTAATTTGATCAATAATCGGCCATATTTTGTTCAGCTCTGGATTCTATTGCGCTTCTGCATTATATTCTTCGTCATTAGCTAAATGCTGCTATTACATTATTGATAAATATCTAGGGCGAAACAATAATTTTGGAAAAATTGGCGTTGATAATAGTTCGTTTGTAGACCAATATATTTTTGTGTGTGATTTTTTTATAATTCCTTGAAAGCCGAGTTGTTATTACATAGACCAGGACCAGTAGATGTACTACTTGGAGCAAACGAACTAGGATAGTTTTTGTAATCAGCAGTAAGAAAGTTCGAAAGGTTAACAGGTCAAGGAACAGAGTTCGGTAGGATGTTCTCCGGGAATTTACACAAAAAGATATCAGAAAGGAAACAAATAAATTCCATAACGTCGATAATTGAAGAAGACAAGCAGTTGACGAAGTTCTGGGAATCAAAAGAAATCAGGGCAAGAAGAGAATTAAAAGAAGAAGACCGAATATGTGAAGAATTCTATGCAGCCAAGGGATGAAGCTGGCACACATTTTGGATTCGATTTAAAGCAGAATTACAAGAATTAGGGGATTCGAAGAAAAGGCCAGCAACTAGAGTAATACAACAAGAGAAGGAATTCGAAAAAGACGAATCCTTAAAACAGCATATAAAGGGTTTATGGAAGAATATAAAGAATTAGGTCATATGGAAAAGGTGAAACAAGGAGATGAAGAGAAATATTATTTGCCACATTCGGCAGCAATAAGGCCAGGAAGAACAACATCCAACGTGAGAGTAGTTTTTAATGCATCTTGTAAAACGGATTTGAGCATCAGCGTGAACGACCAAATGTGGACAGGACCAAGATTACAACAAGATATCGCAAAAATTCTACTAAGGTGGAGAACTCACAGAATAGCTTTTACTGCGGACAGAGAGAAGACCTACATGCAGATCAAAATTCATCCAGATGACCAAGAGTACCAAAGGGTACTTTGGAGAAGTAATCCCAAAAGGGCGTTAGAAGACTACAATCACCAAACAATAACTTACAGGACAGCAGCTGCGTCATACCAACAGGAAGGACATTGCATCAGCTAGTAGCAGACGAAGGATTTAGCGACTCAGAAGTGGCAGAAATTGTGAAGAAAGACTTCTATGTAGACGACGTTTTGTTCGGAGCTGACAACATAGGAAAGGCAATGGAATTACAGGACGGATTAAGAAAAATGATGGAAAAAGGAGGATTTAATCTTAGAAAATGGACTCGCAACAATAGAGAAATCATTCAAAAGATTCCAGACGAACTGAGAGACTCTTCAACCAAACTAATAACGGATGATGAATGTAAGACGTCGTCAGGACTTCTGTGGAAACCAAAAGAAGGTACATTAAAATTTTTCGTCCATATATAGGAATCAAGCAAAATAACATAGGGAAAAATATTATCTGATATTGCGACGGTATCTGATCCATTGGGATGGTTTTCACCAGTAGCTATTACAGCGAAGTTAATGATCCAATAGTTATGGAGGCTGGAGAAACCGTGGGATGAAGAAGTTGATAACGACATAGCGGACCAATGGCGAAAGTATGCAAAGGGCATGAGACATATATCCAAAATAGAAATACCAAGATGGATTTTCACAAATGAAAGTCAAGGAAAAACGGATTCTGTGACGCAATTGAAGCGGCCTATGTACCGGTCGTATATAGTAGGATGCTGATAGAAGGAATAATACATGTTCACTTCTACAGGCGAAGTCCAATGTAGCGCCGATAAACGAAAAACCGACAAGTCCAAAACAAGTCATCATCAGCAGTATTATTAGTGAAACTGATGGAGAAAGTGAAGGAAGCATTAAACGTTTATGCATGGTCAGACTCAATGATCACGTTGGATCAGGGGCGACCCAAGCAAATGGAACACGTACGAAGCGGACGGGGACATCCAAATACAAAGCCATACACATCCAGAGCAATGGAGGAACGGGATAAAACAAAGAAAACCCTGCGGATATTATTTCAAGAGGGATTAGTCCGGAGGAATGGGTGCAATACGACAAGTGGTGGGTCGAATGAACCAAAATGAATTCAACAAAGCTCATTAAACTCAGACAAACCAGAAATACTTTAAGTAAAATTAGAAAGAAGGAAATGTTTCAAGAGGTACAGTGATAATGGAACTAAGTTCGTAGGTCCAGCAAACGCATTAGACGAACAGATCCTAGCGGTACTATAAGGTAATCAAGTGGCGTCGGCAGCCGCAACTGGAGGACCTGACTGGCACTCTTGAGGGCCCGGCCGGTATTGCCACAGCTAGACTGTGGTTTATGGGAGTGGCGTATCATCAACACTCCTGAGGGGATGGATGGAAAAATGCGTGTCGTCACAGTCCAAAAGGCAGGAGGAGGATGAACAAAGTCACCAATTACGAAACTAATTTCCCCTTCCAGTAGGAAATGAAACGGAAGTAGTGCCATCTACGACGGAAGAAACACAAACTTGAAGATTACGACATACATCTTACGGAAAGTACTAATCTGAATTTTCGGAGAAATGATGAGGTCTATCAGGACAGTAGGTACCTGGATCAAAATGAACAACGGCTAATGGACTTAACAAGTGAGCAATCTAAAATCATGTTATCTACCATCGCCGTAGTAAACAATACTAAACAAAGAATAGTAGCCAAACGAGAAAGGTTCAGATAAAATTAAACCAATGAATAGTGAAGCTAAATGAAGTACAACGATATAATTCGCAAGTAAAACTGAATGAAGTGAACATTCATATGCTAAATGCGTACATGATCACATAAAGCATGTAATCTGAATTGCAGAGTTATTACCAAGGATTAGCAGCAATCACGTATAAACACTGGAACATTTATGACTCCCTATCACCATCTGTTATCTTCATCAGGATAATAGAAGCCAACGCTGCACTACCACCACAAGTTCGAATAATGGACAAACTAATAGCCCGAAGCAACCTGCATCAGATGGGAAACATGATCACTGTATATGCATACTTCTCGACCATTCATACGTCAGCAATGTTCAGCAATACTTCGAATTAATATTCACACAGCTAAACGAGTGTTAGGTCATCAACGGAAACAACTATTTGTGTAGTCCAGTATCAATTAAGAGAATGGGATTGAACAACCACTGTCATAGATGCACTGTATTACACTCAAAAGCAAGCACAATGTCCTAGAAAGCCATATCTATTAAAAACAACAACTTGGAATAAAATGGTCTCTGAGAATTCATGGATGTTCAGTATCATCGTACCCCAACTGATTTTCGTCATATGTGGTGGAGAACGAGAGCAGATTAGGATACATGATACAGGCATCATAACAATCGAGGAGGGAAGTCAGATACATACGCCGACAACTATAATCCGTCCTCAGCCCAATGTAAACATTCCAGTGGGCAATCAATTTGAGCTACAGGTAAGCAGCCACAATATTAGTCAACCTGGCGGGCATTGATCTGGAAGAAGGTACAGATATCATAGGAGGTGACATCATTAGTCAACCTGACATCGGTCCAGAAGAAGCTAGAGATATGATAGGAGACGAACTGATCCACGTAAGCAAAGAAGATGAACTACATCAAAGGTTTAAAAAATCAAAGGTTTCAAAAATCTATCTGGCAACACGTGAAAACGCATGAGTCATCGTTAAGCATCGTTTGGATCTTCCTTGGCTGGGTGGTTTGACTATTGGCGATCATGAGTCGTCCGAGCGTTACAATCGTTGAGAGGCAAGAAGTCCCTCTGTCAGCCCAGCAGTTCAAACTACAACCACTGTATGCTGCCCGGCAGTATGTTCAAGCATGAACAGTGAGATATTATCTTAATATTAAATTTTTGATATATTTAATTTTCTTATTTTCCAATTAGGTAAAATTTCAATTTATTAAATCAATATTTAAAAATAAATCATTGCATTAACAAATTTATGCAAGTTTGTAATTTGATCACTCATAAGGCATCTTTGCTACATAGAATATATAAAACAATGTGTGCGCGCTCTATACTAGGTCATGTTTACTGCCTTCTAATCATTTTTATTATTATGCAAATTGCGTCACGAATAGTATAGTTTATTTCAGGTTAATATACACCATTCTACTAATTTATATTACTTATCACGTTTAATTGTTATTTAGTTTTTTACTATATACTGACTGGCTAAATTAATAAAGTTCGAGCTTTACTAGTTAGTTCGACAGGTGTGTTTCACACAGCACACGTCAATCTAACGGTAGGCTCCACACTAACTTGACTACCATCTTGTTACGAGCTTAAAGTCTAACATAAGACTACCCTTTTGAACAGTACCATCTACTAAGGTATCATTAAAGAAACAGTTTTCAAATATTGTCACGCTTAAATTTATGACATAAAATTCAGTTAGCTTTAAGGGTATAAGTATGTTCTAATTCTAGTCAAAACACACTCAACTAAGCCAGAATCGGAGACCAATAGTTAGGTTACGACTTAGTCCGAATTGGACGTTAATACAAGTTTCTAAGTACTAGATATGTTTTCATTCTCTTTCGGTATTCATCGTACGCAGATGTTTTTCGATTCCTATGGCTTCTCTAGTATTTCTTTTGCTAGAAAAGCCATAGAAATCAATAGACACTGGGGTTCAGTGGCTATTGTTCAGTGGCTATAGTTTCCAAAAGTTATTCTGTGACCGGGTTCTGAGGTATGTTGGGCGAGAAATTCTTATTGACGTTGTTTGTGTGTTCAGCTATTCTGCTGATATTTTTTATTTCTCTGATTGAGATAGACTAAATCGCATTCATTACAGCGTACTTCGTACACTCCTTGGCTTTCTAGTGGAATTTTGTCTTTTGGTTTGGATAATGTGCTGCTGATTATTGATGTGTGTTAAATAAGGTTTGGATGCCGGTTTTCTTTAGGATCGGTGACACTTTATCGGTAGTTCCTTTTATATACGGAAGAGTTGCAATTGGTTCAGGTGATGTTGGTTACGATCGTTGTATCCAGCACCACGATTGAGTCTCGAGTAGACTCTAGTTTATTTGGGTATTATCATAGCCATCTACTCCTTCATCGTCGGCAAGTAATCTTGACCGATGAATTAAAATTTTTATGGAACTCTTCCGTCCTGGATGGTGGAAACAGTTAGCGTTTAGGTAACAGTTCGTATGCGTGTTCTTCCTATAAACTGTGTGTGCAAGAGTCATGTTAGGTTTCTTTGAAACTAGCACGTCTAAAATGGTAGTTGGTGGTCTTTCCTTACTTCCATGGTGAATTTGATTTTTTGGCTGCTCAGCATTAAGTGCGTCGAGGAATTTCTGTAGTTCTTGACTTCCATTTCCCCCATATCACAAATATGTCGACAACATACTGCAATCACAATCTCCGTTTAATAACATCCCCGTAGATAAAACATTGTAAATACTAAAACGGAATATCAAGTTCTCATGCACATTATTACTTTAATCAACCACTGCACTAGCAATGTCTAGTTCATTCATAGAAGTCAACGCTACAAACAGAAGTTTGGGGTACCAATGGATTCGCCTCTTTAAATGCTTTCGCCAACATTTTTATGGAAGACTTTAAAACAGGCGCTTTGGACAAGATTCCTCTAAAAGCCAAATTATGTTTGCGATATGTTGACGACTCGTTTGTGATATGGCCACATGGAAGTCAAGAACTACAGAAATTTCTCGACGCACTTAATGCTGAGCACCAAAAAATTCAATTCGCTATGGAAGTAGGCAGCGGCCATCAACTACCTTTTTTAGATGTACTAATTTCAAAGAAACTTAACGGGTCTTTTTCACACACAGTTTGTAGAATGAAAACTCTACCTACACGCTAATTCACACCGCCATCCAGGGCAGAAGAATTCTATTATAATAACTTTAATTCATCAGTGAAGATTACTTACCGATGATGAAGGAATAGTCTCTGAAGTTTCAATATTGCGAGACACACTTCCCCAGAACAGCTATACTAATACCCAAATAAACAAGAATCAATTCCCAAAACACAAAATTCAACACAATCTGAACCAATTGCCGTTGCTACTCTTCCGTATATAAAAGGAACTACCGACAAAATATAATTGATCCTAAAGAAAACCGGGATCAAAACCGTATTTAACACACATAAAAAAATCAGCATCATATTATCCAAACCAAAAGACAATATTCCACTCGAAAACCGAGGTGTGTATGAAGTACCCTGCAGTGAATGCGATTTGGTCTATGTCAGTCAAACAAACAGAAAATTATCATCCAGAATAGCTAAACACAAAAACAATGTCAATAAGCACCTCAGCACGTCTGCTCTCGCTCAACATAATTCCAAAATCGGTCATAAAATAGCTTTTGAAAACTTTAAAACAATAGCCATTGAAACCCGCAATAGCAAAAGAATCACTAGAGAAACCATAGAAATCGGAAAACGACTGAATACGATGATTAAACAAAATGACAATGAAAACGTTTCTATCACTTGGAAACTTGTATTATATCCATACCGTGAAAATAAACAAATAATTTTTCACAACAACAACTAACCAGACAAAAATGCATTTACGGTACGACCACTATCAGTATCCACTCCATCACCAAGTGTACGACCAACATCAATACCATATATAGACACAACAACATGCGTCGATACCAGGTGCAGCAAGCGCTGAAGTAGAAAGCAGAATAACAAGGTTGTATGTGAAACGGGTTAGACAATAAGTTTTCAGACTTTCTCTAAGCCTCAACAATGCCAGATGTGACTTTGGCGTAACATTGGCATACTGAAATGCCTATCACGCGAGATATAACCATGAAAACAAACAACTACTCATATTAAATATACATAAATATATATATATATATATATATA
>WYDF02059110.1:0-11822 GCA_009867245.2 Adranes taylori
ACGAGATTACTGGAATATGGAAACACAAATATTCTTGAAATTTTGATATAACGTGGCATTCGAATACGCGCGTTTTTGTATACTTAATGCGGGAATACGGGAACATGGGAATACGTGAATAAGGGAATACGGCCATATCACTGGTCGCGGTATAGCCGCGGCCACAGGCCACGGGAATTAGGCCATATCGCTGGCCGCATCAATTAGGCCATGTCGGCCTAATTTCATATCAGACTGAGACTCATTTCATATCAGACTAAGCCACAGCGAAGCGTGGCCGGATTTAGCTAGTTATTTATAATTATCTCTACATCCTTGTTTTATTGATGTTTTATGGCCTCATTCAATTTCAACAGACGATTTATATTTTGTGTAATATTGTCAAATCCAATAAAATTCAAATAATCAAGTTTTTGTAAAAACTTAAAAGGTAGCCCTTGTATAAGCAGCAGTAACCAAAAATACCATAAGCATTAATTTAAAACAGAAATTTATAAATTTGAATTTGAATACATTCCAAAACTAGTGAAACACATGAATCAAATTTATTTTTTTGCAAATATAAAGTTTTGAATTACAGTACTGCCAGCAGCCACCAATTCAAATTAAAACTTATTAAATGTTACTTTTAAAAGTATTACAATATTAAATTTTTATAGTTTATCAAAAAACAATAATCAACAATTGCGTTCAGTAATGGTTGAAAAGCTCTAATTCCATTTATGTACTGAAGAAATGAGAAAAATGACTGCTTTGAGTGGAAATCAAACCCAGACCACGATTTTAGACTTTCAGAATTTTTGTGCAGTTCAGTATATTGCCTAAGTGACTAAATTTCAACATTCATCACCACGGTACTGACAATGCATACGTCTAGAGGTTACGTTGTGTGAAAGAATTGTCTTTTGCAATACTTTTAATAGAATATGTAATGCCAGTATTAGAGCAAGATTGGAATTCGGTTGCTGAGATGTATATAGCATATAGAGAATACGTATCGACAGACCAAACGGGAAAACGATTTCGATTTTTGTTCATTTCAATTTTTGACGGTTGAGGGAAGGCTTAAGAAATGGAATTTGTATGTTGAAAACCTTACAAGAACATAATATCAACAAAGCCAATAATTCTTTGTGATAATGTCCTAAAGATTGCAAAAAGAGAAGTAAAGCATGCAATAAAACAAGCAAAACACGGAAAAGCATTTGTGGACATTACGATATGCCAGTCGATATATTGAAGACTTTAACTGAAGAGGGGCTATCGCCGCATTGTTGGATTTATTTAACAGTGTGTCTGACTGGCTGAAGTTCACATTAGTTACGCTTCCAAAAAAATCTAGGACTAAATGCAGCGATCACAGAATGATAAACTTAATGAGACACGTTTTAAAGCTCTTTCTGAAAATTATTCATGCAAGAATATACACTAAGTGCGAGGAAAAAATGGGTTGCAACCAATTTGATTTTCGTACTTGTGAAGCGTTTTACAATACATGAAATTTAAATGTTACTACGTTTGGACCTAAATAACAGCGACATACGTGTTATAATGAACTTGTACTGGAATCAATCAGCTGTAGCCCGCGTCGACCACGATACAACAGAGAAGATCAATATTATGAAGGACGTACGATAGGGATGTGTCCTATCGCCATTATTGTTTAATTTATATACGGAATTTATTATGGGTGAGACGTTAAACGAACTTGACGTTCGTATAATGGTCAATAATATCAGATATGCGGATGATACCATGTTAATAGCTACCAGCGTCAATGATCTGCAAACGTTAATGGAGATGCAATCGTGATACGTTAAGAAATACGATGCAGAATAGAGCATCGTTTATAAAAATATCCTCTTCATTTTCATAAACGCTGCTCTCACCTGCTCTATTTTGCATCGAATTTCTTGACCAATTTCACCAGATTCGTTCAAAAACATTCAAGGTTTTTAAAATGCAATATTTTGCGGACTATAAATCTAAGACTGACATACCTGCAATGTTTAGCATTTGTTTTGATGCTAGATTTTAGAATTTGAGTCATTACAGATGTTTTTCAATCTATTGGAATGAAGAGGTTCTTACCTCTTGTTTCCTATAAATAACAGTCCGCCTAAAATAGCTTCGCTTTCATCTCTTCATCAAACTTTTGTATGGAATGGAAGCATGAACGCTTACATGTGCTATGTGCAGATGGTTAGACGCATTTCAAATGTAGATATACAGAAGAATATTAAAAATTTCGTGTATGGCGCGTAAAACTAATATGGAGATGTTGGCTCAAATGCAGAAGCAGACAGAAGTAATAAATACAATAAAGCGGCGGAAGTTGGAGTATTTCGGTCATGTGGTGCAAAATGATAAGCGCACGCGCTTCTTCAAAACATCATTCAGGGCAAAATTGTGGGCCGTCAGAGCCTTGGAGGAAGAAAAACGACATAGTTGAAGAACTTGAGACAATGGTTCAATCTATCTACTAGAACATTGTTTCGAACTGCCGCAGATTCAATAAGGTTGCAGTTACTGTTTCCCAACGTACTTGGAGTACATACGACAGCTACAAATCTTTAAATTTTGTATAATCATGTAATATATAAATAGTAACCACGTTATTTAATTGATATTTCTTTTGTCGTACACGTACCCCATGAAGTTAATATCAATATTAGCTGGCGATCAAGAGGTTCTATTCTCATTTGAATCAGTCATTTCGTTTTCTCTACTACCACATAATTTAAAAAATATAAAATACATCTTTGATAAACTATAAATAATATAGCAGTTAAGCTATTTAATAAACTATTCGAGATGAAACATTTGATGAAATTATATCAAAGTACATTAAAGATATCTATAATCTGGTGAACATACACAATCATTTCTTTTTGACATATCTAATCGTAATATTTCTCAATTTCAGCATTTTATTTTTATGTATTACTATTTACAAGTCAAAATACATTATATTTTCCAAGATCTTTACAATTTCTATATACATTTAATATCCATACTCCAACCAAATGAGCACCACATTTTTCTTTTTTTTTTCAATATAAAATGTGGTTTTACACAATCTGAAATCAATAACATTTCATAATATCTCTACATATTTCGAAACCGCATTGCCACGTAAAGAAATAGCTCCTATATCCCTTTACTATTATAGTTAAAATTAAATAAAAAACTCGAACTGGAAAGGAATAATTGGCGATTTTTGTACACTGCTGAATAAAAAAATAGAATTTTTGCGAGTTTGCGGCGTACGTATGTAAATAACCCAATTACTCGGGCTAGGTTGTATTAATATGATTTAATCATTAGAACCGCATCGAAAAGTATAGATACATTTTTGATGTTGTGTGAGTATATTGTTGGAATGAAGCAGTCTAGTGTTAGCTAACATCATAATATGGTGTCAGTCGTACCAGTGTAGTAAAAAGAAATCTATATGATAAACGATATATTCAGAGTGCGAATATTTCAGATACTCCCTTATTCACTAATCGAACATTTGATACTGATAATGAGTTTAACTGAATGAACAGATCGTACTAAAATTTCCCGATCAGCAATGAGTTTATAGTGTTAGTGGCGGAAGTGAAAATTTATCAAACACGATCAGTTCAATGCGTTCAGTATAATCACCTAAATCATTGCAAAACAATACGGCTATTATTGGAATTGATTAGAGTTGCATTAAGTTTTATATGAGATAATTTAAAACATTTCCATATTTTTCGATACCATTTTTGGTGTCTTTAACATATTATGAGCCCATTGAAACAAAAGATGATGAATTATCAACATTGTTTTCTGATCAATAACAATAATAGATTTCAACTATTAGTTCTATAAGGTTTGTCAAAAATGTACTTCAATACCACAACGAAAGATAAGTGAAAACCGTAACATTAAAAATATATATAAATTATTTTTTGTTTTGAAGCGGAAATTGGATGTTGTATATTAACATCCAATTTCCGCATAAAAAAAAAAGATTTATACATTAATAAAAATGGAAAAAACCAAACAATAATTAAAAATATATTTGAATATCACGAATAAAGCAATTAGTATTTAGAAAGTATTAAAATAAAACAAAACATATTATTGTAATTCTTTTATTAGTTTTACATACTTCTTACTCAACATTGTAACGCGTTTATTAAAATCAATAAAAACTAAACGTTGTAAAACAGAGGATGAATATTTTTTTTAAACGATTAAACGAAATAAGTTTTATTAATACAGTAGAACTTCTATTTTCCGGACCACGATTATCCATTTGTCCGGACATCCGAATTGAATGAAAAATAAAAACAAAATTTAAAAAATATATATCAAATAACCTATGACATGTTGTTACTTATCTAGATATTGCAGGGAAAACCCATAAATATAAACATATTAGTAAAAGGTGTAAAAAATATGTGTGGTGTTTTCATTGAAATACAAGTTACATATAACTACAGTAATTTTTAACACAGGAAAAACATATATCACGGTAGATGAGAAAGTAATAATAAAAAGAATCATGAAATAAAGAAATCAAAAGCTGCATGATTTGAGAACTGGTACATCAAAAACGACATTCTGTAAACTCCTGTAAGAAATTAAATGGAATATATTATATAGCACAGAAGTGTATCTCAAAACATTAACCCGGCAATAGTTGCGTTGGTTCAAATTATATGCGAAATTTGACATCACACTTGTAACAAAGCCATAAAAATAAAGTTAATGTAAGTATCAAAAACATTCATATAAATAACAAACACGATGGGGAAAATATTTTGATATAAGTACGGGTGTATCGTGTTTGTTAGCATTACTTTTATTGCACTCTTTCACTCTGTTTAATTGGTATTTTATTTATATATCTAACTACAGTGTATTGCCAATTCACGCCTGAACTGAGGATTGGTACTACACATTCAAGTGAAGTTAGCATCAAGGCCTGATCTGAAATGACCTTACGGTAGTTTTCCTTGTTTGTATATCACTAAAGTGTGTATTGCCAAGTCACGCCTGTGCTGAGGGTTGGTTCTATTCATTCAAAAGAATCTAACATCCACGCCTGAACTGGGGGTGTTAGATAATCTTAAGGTGGTTTTCCTTGTCTATGTACCATTTAGGTGTGTATTGCTAACTCACGCCTGTGCTGAGAGTTGGTTCTATGTATTCAAGCGAATTTAACATCCACGCCTGAGCTGATGGTGTTAAGTGATCTTACGATATATTTTCCTTGTATGAATACTACTAGAGTCTGTATTGCCAACTCACGACTGTTTCTGAGGGTTGGTTGTACGCATTCCAGCGAACTTAGCTTCCACGCCTGTTCTGAGGGTGTTAAGTGAACTTACGGTAGATTTTCCTTGTCTGTATACCACTGGAGTGTGTAATGCCAGATCACGCCTGTTCTGAGGGTTGTTTGTAAGCATTCAAGCGAACTTAACATTCACGTCTGATCTGAGTGTTGAGCGAGCTTAGTGGTTTCTGTTTGTGCAATCATATCTGCTAATAATTCGATTTATACTGATTTACCCCGCTTTGATAAAATAATCACTCGTTTGTTCTTTCATTTTCATTTGTATTATTACCGTTAATTTGCACTGTTACTTTTCACCATAATAATTAAACATCATACTTCTTTTGTATTAATCGTGTATAAAAGAACAATACACTCATTTTTATATTAATACTGTTTTATGTAATAGCTTTGTAAGTTTGTTTCAGCTGCCACAGGAACGGGGACTTCTGACAATCACACGTACTTGAAACTACTCGTGCCCTCAGTATTTAATTTGAGGTATTGGAACTAAGATCAATTCCTGCGTGCGGTATCACGTTAAATTGAGCTGGCGCCCGAGACCTGAATCCAAAAGAGATTCAATCTAAATTTGTTGCGCCATTATTGTGACCTCTCTAAACCTGATACGTCGCAAAAATATATTGGAGAAAGTTGTCACACGCTTATAGCGTGGGTCTTTTAACCATACTTCTTCGTAGGAAGTAATGAATCTTAAGATTAGTAAAACCGCGCTCTACTTACTAAACAACTTTTTACATTACACGAATTCAAAGAGATAAGGACAACAATGCTGGTCAAACAATTTCTGACCACCATACAAGACCAGGCATAGCCACATCACATTAAAGAGCAATGGTGCTCAATATATGTGCAAGTGTAATGTTAAGTATATTCCTTAAACAAAAACATGTTACTGATGTGTCACAACTGTGCCCAACAGAAACCTTTCGGTATTTTATGAAACAAACTTTGTGAAGGATGTAAAAAGTGTTTACAGATGACTTAAATTAATAAAACTAATTTGAGTGTAAAGTATGGACATCCAGAAAGAGACCTCTCCGGAGATTGTCTATACATGTCGGGAACAATGATTGATAGTTGAATTAATAACTAAAGTAATGAAATGAATTAGTAAGTGGGATTTATGTTGTTAAACGGAAAAGAATAAATTTGAAACAAAAATCTATCACTCATCATTTTCCGTTGAGATATAATTACATATTATAAAAAACGCATTTCATATAAACAGTTTTTAAAATTTTTACTTTTCAATTATATGGACTTTTTGTTACCGGACAATGATAATCTCCAATTAATCTGGATAATGGAAGATCTATTGCAATGTGTGAATTACTTTTTTAATATATAAATTTGCAACAAATTATTTATAATACAATATTTGACAAACCCAAAAATCTTTACTAATATAAAGCGTATCAAAATAAAGAGAGAGAGAGATAGAAAAAAAAAATATTTTTTTAATAATGTCATTATTTCAAAAAGATGCTAAATACGATATATAAATAATATTAATAATTATCAATGTTTAATAACCAAATTTAAAAAATATCGACCAGTTCACCTAATTTCATAAAAATAATTATAATATTAAATATAAGGTATAAGGATAATAGGAAGAAAAAATATCTTAAAAAATAACTCAACTAAACAATATATTTATATCATCATTAAATAACACTGTACAACATAACATACAGATGCCTATTTCAATTCTGTACCTCCTACTATAATTAGTATATACGTAAATTATATTAAAAAAAACTTTTTGTCCATTTTATGCATTGTAATTTTTAAAAACGCGCCTGGTTATAAAAATACAATTGGCACAGAATAACAAAAATTGCGCCAATTTTATGGAGGGGAAATATTGTTAAACATGAAAGTTTATGCATAGAAAAGACAGGGTAAAATATTGGAATATCTAACTTGGGATTATTTATTTTGGCAGTATTTACTTTTTTTCTTACAACCTGTTTTTCTATTGTTGTATATGTCACAGTAAAGCTTAGTTTTATTTAAACGAATTATATCATATTTAATCGAATATTAGCATATTAATATTAGCATTCCGACTTTGAGCCCTGGCAAACAAAGGATATACAAAGTTGTTATTTGCAAAAAAGAATCAAACAAAAAATTCAAATCAGCAAATTTAATTGAAGATTATAACTAAATTGTGAAACTAAGAACGCGGTGCAAAACAGCAAATAACCAGTGCTATGGAAATTATTTCAATAACCCAATAATATATACTTAGAAAATCTCATGTGGACAACGCATATGATATCGCAAATTTTCCTCTAATTTGTTTTGTAGCGTTTACTCTACCGACACTGTAAACTCTAGAAATGCTTCCACTAATAATACGACCATTGTTGATTTCCACAATTATAAAATCGACCAAACTGAAGTTTTTAATGCCAATGAAAGTCTTGATTCCAACGCTGGATCGGCACCAGATGGGATAACACCATTCTCTTTACAAAAATGTGTTTGCACTTTAACGGAACCTATATCAATCCTCTTCAACTTGTCATTGTCCACTGGTATATTTCCGGACTTATGGAACCAAAGCTATGTTATTCCTATCCATAAATCGGGCGATAAAGCAAATATTAAAAAGTATAGGGACTTTTCATTAGCATCACACATTCCCACAATTCTTGATAAATTGTTAGCTCACCAGTTAATGTGGAAATCTAAAAATGTGATTATTAATAATCAGCACGGATTTTCTAGAAGCAAATGGGTGGAGAATAACCTGCAAGTTTATGAAACTTTTATTTTGACTACGGGTAATGCTGTGCACTCTATATACACAGATTTTGCTACAGCATTTGATATGATAAATCACAGCATACTGCTGCCAAAGCTAAGGATTCATCTAATCAGAGGAAAAATATGCTAAAATGCCCAGAAAACTTGCTAAATTGGTGATCCTTTTCATATAGAAGCTACTTCAGAACAGGACTCACATTGTGCTCCTATTCTATTTAATTTATTTACTAATGACACCGAGAAAATTATTGAGCACTCATCATTCCTACCTACTTTTTGCAGATGATTTAACAATTGTCAGAGAAATCAAATGTGAGGTCATGGTGCTACTACAAAACAATATTGATGCTTTCGAGAACTGGTGTAAAATTAATAGACGAATGTAACTCCAGAGATTAATGTATGAATGTAACTCCAGAGAAATGTAATACCACTAGTTTTTAGAGGAACAAATCTTGTCAGCAAGAATACACTAAGTATTTCGTTCGAAAATTAAACTCTTAGAACAAATCCGGTGTAATTTTCGATTATCACCAAACTTTTATTCGTCAAATTTAGCACATTTGTGAATAGATTTAGTACGGAATTTAATCACGTCACTTAGCTACAAGTATTCAGATCTGTAGTACGGCCAATCATGGCCGTACTAAAGATCTGCGAGCATAGTAAGAGTTCAAGGGAGGTTTTTGAATTTGATGAGGTTCAGAGAGTGTGCTTGAAATCAACCATCTACAGAACTTATTTGAATTATGTTAAATTTAAATACACTAGAAGATAGGACAAGATTTCAGATATATGCTTTCTATATAAAATAATTCAAGGTGATATAAAATGCCCAGAAATATTAGAAAAAATAATTTTTTCCAACATTCCAGTTCGTAATGACCGCGTCAATAATATTGTTGCTGAAAAATGTTGCTCTACAAATTATATGTGTAATAAATAGCCCATTGAATCGGTGGCCAGACTGGGAAATTAAGTGTCACTATGGGTGGACATCTTTAAAAATTTGTCTACGAAAATTAAAACAGACCTTTACAAATATTTACCGTTACTAGATAAAAACTTCAAAGTAAACTATTAGATCTGTAACTTCAATAGCGTAAGTTTTGAATACCTAGATTATTCAAAACTTACGCTATTTTAGATATTATTATTGTTAGTAATTTAAAAAAGGGTAGCCCGTAAATAAAGAGCTTTACTTTACATTAACATATTTAATCGAATATTAGCATATTTAATCGATCACTTATATGAAGAAAAAAAAAACAAAAAACCATTAAACCATTTACCACAATTGCGTTAAATCACAAACTTTAATCACATTTTTATTTTTCTCATCTATTTGTTTCTTTAATTTTTGAACTTCCACACTGTTATAAGTTCGGTCTCATTTAAAGTGCTCAAATTTGGACGTTAATTCACTTAAATTCCCTTCCAATCCCTTACATTTTCGTTTGAATTCTGTAATGTTAATTTCTTTTTCGTCCATAAGAGTTCGAAGGGTTTCAAGTTCGTTCATTTTATTTTCCAATTCAATGATTTTAGCTTCTTTTCGACCGTCAAGAAACTCCTTTACATAGAATGTTGAAAAGAAATTTTAGTTGGCAATCTGCTGCAGAACGTATTTAAATGCTACTGATGAAAATAAGAAAACGTCATCTAATGTTGGAATATACTTTATAAAATCTGTTGGAGGCAAAACAAATTAAGACATGAAATGAAAACAAAGTAAGACATTAAATGAAAAACACGATGGAATAGATAAGAATGACAAATTAGCAAAACTATGCAGTAAATATATGTAGTATCGTTTAGAAACTAGAAAATATGAGTTATCAAAATATATTAACGCCAGTGGCGGAACTAGCGGACGCATGACCCTGTATTAAGGGGGAGGGTGGGGGGCTGAGCTATAGGAGGCCCAATTATTATTCAAATAATCTTTTTTTTGAATGAAAAATAATTTGGTGAAATATTTAAATATTTTTCTTTTGCGAGAGGGGGGGGGGGCAAATTTTGAAGTTCTGCCACTGATTAAAGCGTACTTAGGCGAACAAGAAAATAAACCTCCAAATAATAAGACTTGATTTACATTGAGAAACATAAAGAATCGGTTATTCCCAAAACATGATACATATTATAGGACAGGCATTGAGATATGAAATAAAGAATTTGAAAACAAAATTGAAATGTCAAAACAGTGATGAAGTAACCGAAAAATATTTTCGGCAAGGTGTCATTGAACTAGAAGTACTCTACCGCAAAATTTCGCTACAAATCAAAATATGTTGTCAACTAAAACTAAACATAATTCACAGGAGATTATTCACGATAATTTTTGGCCTGTTGCGAGGTGTTTAACACAAATTTTACCTCAGGATAAGTATACTCCACCATTAAAACATTCTTAAATCGAGACATCAAAGGAAATAACGACGTTTTGCGTAATAACATTAACAGCAATTTTGTATTCGAATACTTAGACGAATTATATTGTACAGGCATTTAAACGTTGCGTGTTATCGAAAGATTTTATGTATCATCTAGATGGATAAAATTATAAATGACACCATTATAAGACTATTCGAAAAACAAAACGAACTGACGAGAAACATCAAAGTCAACAGGTTCTCGAATATTGAAATACAACTCCAGTGTTGAAGTCCACATTTTAATTAAATTAAAACCAAGTGTTCCAAAAACTCCCAAAAGTGCATTAATTGAATAAACATTCTAGGTACCTCTAGCTAATAGTACCAACAAATGCCTGCGTTGACTTATTTCAAGGAGACAATTACTTCTTCTTCAGAAACTGAGTAAATTTCTTGCTACAATGATATATTATAATTTTATATCATTACTTTGTAGTTTTGGAACAAAATATTTAATGAATTTAACTTCATAACATAATGAATTAAAAGATTTAAAAAGTAATGTGACTTTTTTCACATTACAATAAGAAAGTCATTAACACACATTAATATAAAATGACATTTTTTTCCAAAACTACAAAGTTATGATTATATAAAATTATAATATATCATAGTAGCAAGAAAGGTGCTAAAGTTTCTGAAGAAGGGATAACTGTCTCCCAGACACATGTGAAAGCAGGCATTTCCTGGACCTCATAGCTAGAGGTATCTAGAATGTTTATTCAATAAATGGAATTTTGGAACCCCTGGTTTTTATTTAATCAAGAATTATCATTTTTCAGGTATACTAGCTTTTATATGACGTCCAAAATGCAATAAAAACAACTACCCGAAATAAAAGTAATTATAATGGTAAAACTATGCAACGTATTCCAATCAATTACAAAATCAAAATAATTTTTAAATAAAATTCAAACTCCAATGATACACTCGTTGAACCAGAGAATTTGGACAATAATTTGATATATAATTCTTACATTACTTTTCAGGCTTTTAGTATGGAAATTTAAATTGGTTAAATAGATTTAAATGAAAAACTGGATCCAAAAAGTTTACGAGTTCGTACTTGACCAAACCTGAAATTTTAAAACAGTCTAATTCTGCTATCCCGTTGGAGACTATAAAATTAAAGTTTTAATCAAAAAGAATAAATTTCAATCTGGTAGAGGACGAGTTATGATACAGCCACTAGCTACATATAAATTATAGGTTATTGGCAAACTTGATCTATTATTTGAACAAACCATTAAAAATTGAAATAGTTGAAAAGT
>WYDF02059121.1:0-11821 GCA_009867245.2 Adranes taylori
CATTATTCTACAACTTCTACAGTTCAATAATACAAAACTGCACAGAAGTTACAAAAGGAGAAGTTCTCAAAAACATCTACTTACTGCTATCAACGTACGCCGTACATTTTGGACCATTCGAACCTTCGTACATATAGGTTCATACGTACGCCGTCCAACTATAATTTATGTGTACTCGTTCCAAAAACATTTCGTTAGATTGTAATCTTGATGTATGTATATTTTCTTTGTAACTTCATTGGTAGTTAATGAAATTGGTCAGTATGTTGAGCGTACTTCATCCCTTTTTCTCGTTTGTGAGGTTGGGTGTTTCTAATATAATGTGTTCAATGACTGTTGTGAGTTTGATTTTTGAAATTTCTTTAAAGGTCGGTAGCAGTAGAGCAGCTTTTGTAACAGTAATTAATGAACGTGACTGACATATTTGGTGGAAACACTGGGGTTTTTTGTAGCAGGTAGACCATACTTCATTCACATTTGCTGCAATATTGATTTGTTGTTACCATTTTAAAAAATAGGGCAAATGCCGGATATTTTCAATATGTTGGGACAAATGGAAGACACAATGCATATCACATATTAAACAAAACTGTTAAAGGTTAGGAAAGAGTTACTGCACAGCAGTGGCGGAACTTCAAATCCCTGCCCCGCAAAAAAAACTGGATGACAAAATTATTTTTATATTTAACAAAAAGAAAGGTTTTATGAATGATAATCGGACATCCCTGATTGGACCGCTGATAATTGGTAGTAGCTTGCCCCGCCTCCTTCCCCACACCGAAATTCAAACTCCTGCAACCTGGTTCCGCCCCTGCTGCACAGCCTGTCAATAGAAAACTAGATAGACTGCAAGGTCTTTTTATCAGGTCGTTTGACAATTTATAAGACTAACAATTAGGTCTTCCTCGGTAAAAGGATCGATGTCAAAATTTCTGTGTCCATTGCTGGCGATCAAATCTTATAGTATTGAACTAGAATCTTGAAAGGAGATCTGAAAGTAGTTTGCAAACGCTTGCACTCCCTGCGGAAAATAAACAAACCGAACTACATTTAGGAACAATAAGGAAGAAATATGTCTTTTTTGGACATCGCCAGAAATTCACCATACTCGAAATAACTTAATTTTGAAGGCTAAGTTCATATTATGATTTAATATCATATCTAATTCTTTTAAATTCGATTAGATAGAGACCATCCTTTGTGGCTTTATAGTGTATGCTTTTAGTTAAACATTATCAATAATTATCTTTTTGCACTCATCTTTTATTGAATTCATGTGCCAGTGTGTATTGACACGTAAGAATATGTTGGATATAAAATGCAAGCAGTAAGTAAACTCGATAACGGATGAAATTGTTAGAAAATTGAGTTTCACATATGCAACGCTTTACAATAGAAAACTCATCCTTCAAAATCTTTGCGTAATAAGGAAATAAAATTCCTTTTATTACAGACGTGCTTTTGTGTTTGTTGTTGAGCAAATGTAATGAAGCAATTTTAAATTTTATTTCGTTTATTTTTTTCTACGTAATTCACGATAACAATTCGTTTGGTAATCTTTTTATTTGAAAAACTTGGAGCCTTGGAAGGACTATGATTCACATTTTTTTTGTGAAATATTGATTATAAATATTGTTAAGGATATTGCTCGGTTCTGCTCAGTTCTGCTCAGTTCTGCTCAAATATTGCTCAATTCTGGTATCAAATAATAATTGTAGCAGCAAATTCCTAATATTGATCGGCAAAATCTGGTTTTCAAATAATCAACAATGGAAGTTTTCAGAATGTTGGAAGTTTGCACATGAAAGCTAAAGTAAGTGAGAGTTAATTTATTTATATTTGAAATTTGAGGTTTCCGTGAGTGTAATCTGATGAGTAGTTGTTTGTCTTCAGGGTTATATCTCGCGTGGTAACGTTTCGCCAAGGTCACATCTGGCAATGTCTAGGCTTAGAGAAAGTCTGACTACGAGAAGTCTGGCTTAGAGAAGACTTACCCTAAGCCACGACAATGCCAGATGTGACTTTAGCGAAACGTTGGCACACTGAAACGCCTACCACGCGAGATATATATATATATTTAATTATTACCATAGACAGAGTAGGCGCTGGAAATATAAGATCTTTAATTAGCTCTGCAGTTGTATATCCTTAACTATGAATATAGCAATAAGCCTTTAAAATACTCATAAGCCTTGTTAACGCAAGTAAACCTTGGATACCTGGACAGCAATTTTTTTTGTTCCCCATACCAAAAACTCAGAAACTACTAATTCGTAAAGCTATAGTCTACATTATACTTTCCGAGAGTAGGTACTCTAGACTATATTTTCTTGCTATTCTTTTAATTGCGCGGAAACCACTGTCACATGTCAAAGCCTTTACCAAAAATTTTAGGTTTTTTTTTTAAATTTTGTACTTGCCTGCAGGGCCATTAGTTAATGGGTTTTTGGTTGTCAGCATCGGGAAATGCCCGTTTTCCCAGATGGGTGTCAATGCTCTTCTGTGCTACGATGGTGTTTGCCCTGTGTGAGTGTAGTGTGATGTTTTAATCAGTGTGAGCTATTCTCACTCCATTAGTTTCGCTGGACCTGATTTTTACAGTGTTTCTGTTTGTGCTGTGTCTATGTGTGTTGATTGTTTTGTAGAATTTTTGTGCTTGTTTTTAGTTCCTAATGTGCCTAATTTCATGATGATTATATTATGATTTTGAATATTCTGCCGTAGAGAAATGACTGAGTGATTTTTGTTAGTTCCATCGGGAAATTTAATGCGTTCATCTTAAAAAGTAGGCAATCCTGCCAGACCTTCTCATATGTTATTTCTATGTCAAGAAAAGCTGCATATGCAGTGAAGTTTTCTTTCTTTCTGCGCACACTATTGCCTCCATATTAGTCACCTGCTGTACCGCTGCTAATTTCTGACGGAAACCCATTTATTGGAGATGAATAATTTCGGTTTCTTCGGCATGTTATTGGATTCTGTTTTCTATGATATTCTCCAGAACTTTTGAAAAGGAATTCATTAGACTTATTGGCCTCCGGTTGCCAGGTTCAGACGGAGTTTTCTCTTTCTTGGGCTACGTTATTATGATCGAGTGCTTCAATCTTTTTGGAAACTGGTTACAGATTATACTCTTGTGCATAATTTCTGACAGCGTATATATAGCCGCTTGCGGTAGCATTTTAGTGCCATGTTAGGAATTCAGTCCTCATATGGTACTTTTCGAGGGTTCGGACTTTTAAGTGTGGTATTTACTATTTTGTTGTTACTTCCATATAATTTAAGATTATGGATAGTTTCTTCTTGTTCTTGGAAGCTTCTACTACTTCTGTGACAACATCTATTGATGGGTTATCATTGGAAAACTGTTTTTGGACGTGATCCGCATAAACTTCTACTTATTCGTTGTTATTGAATTTTAGTGATCCGTCGTTCCTTTTTAAAGGTATATTTTCTTCTGGTTTTATTTAATCTTTTTTTGAATTGCCACATTTATCGTCACCGTTTTGTTCACATTCTTTTTCTTTTCCATTATTAGTTTCTTTCCTGTTTATGTAATTTGCACTTGTTTTTATATTGGATGCTTGCGCTATTGTTTTTCTTCGAGTAAATTTGAATAAATTTGGTAATATGCTCTACTTCTTCTTCTATTTGTGCTGTTGATTCTATTCACCTCCTGAGTGGTGTAAACTTTAGCATGTCCCTCAAATACATTATCCAGTTTATTTTTGTTAGTACGGAAAGGTTTCTTAATTCAATAATTACTGGTAGGTCATCTAAAGGTAGTGGCTTTTCCACTTTAATTGCTACTGTTTTGTTGTTTTGGTGTAGCACAAATATATCAATAATTGCCCCTCAGTGTTTGGGATTTAATGTGATTGTTGTTGGTTCGTTTGGTCTAATAATTGCTAGGTTGTTTTGTGTTTCCTATATTTGTAAATACTTATTCTTGCATTGTTGTTCATCCTGCTGCCACCTGCTGATCATCTTGCCTTATTGTTGAAATCACTTCCAGCAAACGTTTTTCTATATTTAAAAATTTCTTGCAATTCTTCATTGTTTGTATTACTGCAGGTCTTATTTACGTTGCCACTAATACTAATTCTCCTCCTGATATGGTTGTTTTGGCGGCAACTGCATCAATATTTTATAATTTCATTTCCATTTTGTTGCAAGAATATTTGTTTCTGAATGCAATGGCCACTCCACCGCCGTTGTTTGCAGGCATATCTTCCCTGTATGTAACGAATCTAGGAATATTAATCTTGTCTCCTTTGCTAAGTCTAGTTTTGTAGATTAGTATTTCAGTTCTTCTAGCCAGTCCCGAGTATCGTTTGCATTCTACATTACCAATTTTATTGTTGTTTTAATTCCCTTTAGCGCTTATCACTGATTTTGGTATCCCTGGTAATAGTGGCAATACATTTTCCATGATTTTGTTATTCAGATCATAATTGTTTATTGAAGTACAGGATTGTTGTCCTTTTGTTGTTTACGAATAACTTATGCCATTTTGAACTTTGGCGGCTTCAATTCTTTCTATTTTTTCCATTTCTTTCTGCGTGTTTTATGAAATTGGGATTGTATGGACAAAGCCAGTCGTTTGCTTTCGGAGAGCCGTTTCGATTCTGTTGTGATTTACATATCCAGTACATGTTAAGTACAGTACAATTTTTTCTTCTGTTTTTGTCATGTTATTTAACACCACTGGAAGCTTTCTAGATTTGTTGCCAGGTCTCGCAACTGAAGATACTGGCAGCACTTGCTCTTCAAGACTTTACTAATTTCTTCCGTAGATAGACCTTCCGGGAGTCCTCGGAGCACTTCT
The DNA here is from genome assembly GCA_009867245.2 of Adranes taylori. Taxonomy (NCBI): domain Eukaryota; kingdom Metazoa; phylum Arthropoda; class Insecta; order Coleoptera; family Staphylinidae; genus Adranes; species Adranes taylori. The sequence goes on from WYDF02059121.1 coordinate 4,829, forward strand.
TTTAACTCCTTCTCTTCAGGCAGCTGATAGGTATGGAAGGACTATTGCATTTTCTCTAGCAACCTTCTGGTTTTTTAATTCTTCTGCACTTTTAGCGAATATGTTTATGCCATCCCTAGTATATTTTGCCGAATCTATGTTAATCTTATTCAGGTCCAAATGTTTTTTATGTTTCCATAACTATCATGATTGTAAACCACAATCGGTGGAGCTTTCCTTGTTTTTGGAGCAGCTGTTTCTTTATCTCTTTCACTTTGACTACTTGTTTTACTTTCCTGCGTTTCAGGCAGCAAAATCTAAACCTTCTGATTCATATTAGTTTTCAATAGTGATATCATCTAATACAGTTTATGATATGACGTCAAATGAATTTGAAGTTTGAACTGATGATTCTTTCTTACCATTTTCTGTTTTATCCTCGCGTGACGTGAAGACACATGAACTATCCGAATCATTATTTATAGGAACAAATTTTCTCTTGTTTACCTTAACACGTCCTCAATGTCAAGTAACTCTTTTCGGTACATATACTCTTATCCAAGAAGAGTCCAAGAAGTGTGAGTATTGCATCGAGTTCCTTATACGTATCTTTTTCCAAATCTACTCCACTTTTGTATAATTTTGGCTCTTTTACCAGATTATCAAACTCTTCCTGGGACACCATATTAATGTTTTTCACAACCCTTATTTCAATATTTTAATGAAATTAAACACAAATCTGTAACACACACCCCACCATATTGTTGGTGTATGACTGTAATGGCGCAAACAGAAATCTAAATAATAGTTACATAATCAAATGCTCTTCGGAAACGGGGTGCTCGGGCGCCAGTCCATTTAAAGTGAGACCGCACTCTAGAACTGATGGTGATGTTCCTTCGGTCCTTAGTGGCTTACTGAAGGCTTAGGTAAACTTAGTAGGTAAGTAAACCAGGTGTTCTTCTTCTTGGGGTAAGGATGTAATAAACTTATCCACTAATAAGTGAAACAGCATTAAGGGTTTAACAAAACCATGTATTGTTCTTCTAATTATAAAAAAAGAAAAGAAAAGTATTATTCTACAAATAAGATAATCATTAATCGAAACAAAAACCTTAAATTATTTCTGCCTTTATGGCGGTTATCATAATACACAATAAATAAAACCATATGGTTTTGTTACAGTGGTGCAAACGCAATATTAATAATAAAAAAGCGGTGCAAATGAATTAAGCGGTACTTATCTAGTACTACAAAAATGCGGTGGCAAAATAACGAAACGGCGAGAAGCATGTAACTACGGGATACAAGCAATCAATAAATCACACACAAACAAACAATAAGGGTGAACCTAAATATACTGTCACGGAATGAGAGCTATCTCTCAATATACAGAATGGATCACGGGTAGGGTAGGAATATTCGGAATCTACCATTCACAGCAGGTTATAAATCATGTCCCAACATATATACAATAATGAGTAACAGGTAGGAACACTCGGAATATTCTACTCACAGTTAGTAAGGTAGGTATATACAAATGCAACGGAAGGGTGAATAAATCTCAATGCTTAATATGGAGACTTAATAGGACAGGTATATTCGGAGGTCGCTATTAGTTACAATAACACTCTCGTGAACTTAAGTCTTAATGTCACAGGAGTGAACAAAACTAACCAAAATTAGTGTTGGGTGTACTCTAGCTAAACTGGAATCACTACGGTTATCAGCAACACTACTGTGAACAAAGGTGTCATTGTCCGCGAAGTATCAACAACTAGCTACTTTGAACATAGGCTATCGTTTGACACACGTTAGTGCAGGTAGCGGAATGGAAAAAGGAAAGGAAATTCAAAACATTCAAAATACATACAATCAATAATGACGAACGCTATATGATATAGCAAATAACCGGTATAATAATAATTTTGAAAATAATTATTTTTCAAAATTATTTTTCAAAATTACTTTTCAAAATTGCTCTTACAAATATATAAAACGGTGAGCACTGGATCAGCTGCTAACTGCTGTTGTCGGACTCGGGAGGGCCGGAAGTGGAGAAACCTTCAAAAGGCGAAGAATGCCCGCATATCCAACAGTGTGGGATTTCTACCCTAACTAACACTCCACTCCCTCTTGGGATTCTATATCGTTTGGGGAGTTTGAAGTGTTTGTTTGAGGCTTTAGGATTTATCATCCTCGTCAGCTCTTAAAAGCTTAGAAATTCGCTCTTTTATAGCGAATTACTCACAATTGTGTGGAACAGTGGACCCTACTACAACGCATGTACCAACGGGGATACAATCTCTTTCAAATCCATGCGGTCCTATATACGATTATCATGCTTGCACAAACATATGGAACTATGCCATATATCAATACATATCTTCTCTCTGTCTTCTCTCTCTCTAGCCATATATCTTCTCTCTGTCTTACTTAATTGGTCATATATTTCTGTCTTTTATACGCGCTACACAATTTATTTATCATACGTAATATTATGTTCTTAATTTGGAAAATAAGTAATTATTTAATTACTTTATATTCATTCAAGCTTGCACTTGCTAATTATACCTAATATATTTATGTGTAGAATTCTAATTACATATCTATAAATGTATCTAGCATTAAATAATTCTTTATTTAAAATATGGTACAGCATAAACATTGTAATATTGTTTACTTATTTGTGACGCGTTTTAATTTTTACTTATTAATACAGACAGACTGAAGCAATCTTTTTGATTAGAAGGTTGCCACCTTGAGATACGTGGATCTATTTATTTTATTTAATCACGCAATATAGACAGTATTATTTACATCACTTTGTTACAAATCCCAATTTTGAATTAATATCAGTCAATCATTCAGATTTTAGAATTAAATTTATAAATTGCTCCTGCAACCGTATTTTATACGGCCGCAGGGCAAATATCGCCTACTAATATTAAATCTAATTTATTAAATCTTTGACAGAGCTACCAAAAACGTGTATATACACGCTCGATTTCACGTGGTGTTGCTTAACCTCAAGTGAGAATTGCCCAATGTTTCGTCTAATAATCGGTTAATCTATTGAACATGGATTTAACATAATAATAGTTTAGTAATTATTAATTTAATAAATTAATCTAATAATTTCATTTTAATATAATATAAATAGCCTAATAAATGAATTCGTTGAAAACAAAACAAAATTTCCCGCAAAAGCTTAGAGAGCAAGCAGAAGAGAGAAACAGAAACATCCGCATTCAGCTTGCAGCAGATGCTACAAGCTTAATTACAACAAGAATTTAATCACATCAACGGTCTCTACCACCAACTTTAATGCGTTTCGTTTTCACAATTTCCAAGAATTTTGTTAAAGATTTTTCGTTTTCGGGGAATTTTCAGCAATCCGTTACCATTTTCGCCTTCATGTTTGCAACGGTCTAGCCAGCAACTACTTTTGGTTTGGGTTCTATGTTTTTGAGATTTTTAGGAGACAGCGGTTTCGATTCGATGCTTCCCGAACTTTTGGTCATGTAAAGACGCTACCACCACAAATGCTATACAAGGAGTGTACCAGGTCTAAAATTTGTATATAAAAGATTCACACTATTTAATATCAACGAGACTCAGTTCTGAACTGGTTTCGTCGTTAATGAATGCACATTATTGCGCATTTCGAAGTCACAATTTGCTATTAGGATGATCAGATCTATCTTTTGGTTAGGGAGTGATTGTTACAGAATTAAGAATGGTTTGCTCAATGTTGCGTCACAGTCAATATTACGTTAATCAGTTATCAGATACAATCAAATCAATTTTCAATCAAAATCTAAGTAACCATGTATCAAGCTAAGTACTACACTACACACCCTTTTATTTCTGCAACCTATTTCGATTTTTTCTGTTTACATTCGCCCCCACCATTAACTATTTCTTCGATGGTACCAAGAGGCGGCTGCCGTCCAAGAAATTGATCGAGAAGCGGACCGAAGAACAAATAAAAGTATACGGCGTTTGCAATTTTTTGGTTCATTAATTTATTTTTGAACAATTATGACGCTCATAATTTTGTCACCGAGATACTCTCTTCACAGCCATCCTCAGGACCGCAGAACAATTATAATAAATCATTTTGTATATTTTTTAATCTTGTTACGTTTTCTCGTGGAATATAGAATGCATCATCTTAACTACGGTAACTGTGCTGTATTCATGCAGCATCAAGCGTCACTGGCGCCTATTGTGGGATCTTCTACTTCGGCTAATGCAGCTGCACAAGTAAGTGTGAGTTCTCGCGAAAAACGCAACATTTGATGATGGAATTCCCGGTACATTCCAGGCCAAAGGGATTTGAATCCGTTTGGATTCTACAGATTGACAACCTATTCAGACACACCGGTGCATTTATTTCTGTGCTGAATAATGATGCAATTTTACTTATTAAATGTTCTTTTTAAAATCGTATATCCACCTATAGAATTTATGCTCCTCGCGATAAAATTACCGACATAACATCATTTTTGGAATAAAAAACCCACAAGTGTGCAGTTTAGTATCCAAGCAGACTGATTCTTGTAAATTGACCGGTACAAAAATCAATCTTCGGTTTGAATGGTACTTTAGAACTAAAATCTTTTAATACCAAATAAACAAGTACTCGCCGCCTCGAAGTTCTTCGTGCCTGGAATTGTCAAAGGGAATTAGTACAGACGTGCATGAATATAAAAACTTTTTATAATGCATGCTTTTCATATAGCATTGTGACTCATCTCTATTCCGTTGAACGTTCAAATCAAAAACCTAAGCAAGTTTGGAGCAACTCCCATTATAGCACGGTTTTAAACTTAAAAGGCTTTGGATTTCCAATATCTTTTAGATATATACATTTCAAAATATAAGAACAGTATACTCAAAAAATCACTTCTTTCTACCCCTGAAATTTATGCATTACGAAAAATAAGAAAAGCGGTATAGTGGTTGTGTAAAAAAAAGCAATAATAGTACCACGATCCTGCTTTAATGTAATTATATTCTGGAACACATTTACCTAAAGGAGGTTAAATTTTATAGTATACTGTTCTTTCCTAATAGATAATATTCAGAAAGTCAACTTACTGCCTTTATAATATAGTCATAATACAAATATTCTTAACCTGACCCCAAGATCCTAATGCAATCTAATCATTTTTGAGGCTATTTTCTTGAATTTAAGTAGACTAAATAAAATTTGCGGTTATCCAAAATCCATCAGACTGTTGCTTATTAAAGATCAATACAGTTGTTTTATTTTATATCGGATGAAAGTCATAATAAATAATAAATTAAATAATCAAATCTTACCTTTTTACTGAAATTGGAGCAACAGGCCACGATCTCCTTGATCTGAGTATGAGTGCTGTACGCATACCACTATTATGGGTCGCACAACCCATTTGAGGTGCTGAGGTACGCTTTCGTGTCCGTGCATTGCGAACGCCTATTCCAGATGAAAATTGAGTAACCCAAAGATGAGATGCTGTAAAAAAGATTCTTATAAAACAATATATTTACAACATTTATTATATTAGTGAGTAGTAAATAAATAAACACTAAACACATCATTTGATAATTTACCCAAAATTGTAAAGTAGAGAATCAAAACAGGAAAAATAAACAATTTATTTAAATGATACTATCATGCTCTCTACCGAAGTTACTAATTAAAAACCTATGGATTAATTATTGTAAGATGTATACATTTACATTTTTTATCAATTATCACATATATTTTAATTTTAAAAAATATCCAATTATTTCACTAATTTGCCTCACTTTACATAACACCTAGAACAAACCTGTTTGATTTGGATGTGGTCCCTGTTCTGAACATGCTCGACCGCCCTTAACTGCTAGAAACCAATCTCGGCGCGTTTTCTGCACTTGTAATAAATGCTGATCCTGCTGATACATTTCATGTAATTCATTTTGGTTTTCTTCTTGCTGCAATTGAGCCGCAATTTCACGATGCACTTCTAATGTTGCCGAAGTAATAATGTTATCTAATGCCATGTTCATTAATTCTTTTGCAATTAAACTGTTAATTTATTCCAAGTCAATTAAAATATTATTTATGTTTTAATTAAAAAGCTGTTCTATTTTATACTTTTAAAGTAAATATTATAGAACGTATATGAGTCATATTTAATATTCTTGCACAGTGTATTTAGTTCCAAGATTAAGTTGTATTATAAAGCACATTTTAAATTTAATTTTCATGGAATTTACATGAGGCAACGCGTAGAAGCGGACGCAACAATTTTGCAATATAAATGCTTACTTAGACGATTATAAGTTGATTTAAACTTTTTCTAACACCAAAAAGTAACACTGCAAAAGATATTTAACACTTGATTCATTTCAAAATATATTCATTTTTGAATAATGTATTGATGATAGTATTACTTTAAGCCGTAAATAACTCTTAATTATTAATTATATAAGGTAATTACTTCAAAAACTATATATTAATATCCAGATGTTTATTTTGTAACCATTTATATATCCTTTTGTAATCTAGTCAATCAATAATCAAAACTGGGACTTGAATTATAATTACCATGTTAATGACATGTGTGTAGTTTTCCTGAATAGTTTTCAGAATATATTTTATAAATCGTTTCCAGAACAATTACATTATTTACACCTGAATAACAAAAAGACGCCTGCATGGCTAGCAATTGTCTTTGTTTCATTAATCTTTAAACCATGAACTATGGATAGATCAAACACATAGCTGAGAATATTATTAATATTGCGATTAGCTCCATCTACACCAACATACGGAAATAATAGTAACTCGGTATTATCTGCATACGCATAATATCGAATAAATATTTTACTAGTAATAATAAACCTTTATTTGGCATGCATATACATATGCTATAAGACATAAAATAAAATAAAAAAACATATAAAAAAAAACAAACAAATTTCTGCCCATTAATTGTTTTACGTTCCTTACAAAACTAGAAAACAGAAATATAT
>WYDF02059132.1:0-25167 GCA_009867245.2 Adranes taylori
GCACGCCACTGCTAGTATTGAATGTAAACTAAACGTGACAAAATAAGTATCAAAAGCGTTCCAGACAGACGGACAAGCTAGACGTTTATATATAAGTATATTCGAAGTAACTAATATTTTTTCTAAGACACCTCGAAAATACAGAAATCTGCCAAACACACGTGGTACATTGGCGATCAAAGCCACAACCATACTGAACACACAGGAACTAACGCTCGTTCTATTGAGATGATTGTGATGCAGGTGATATCTATTGAGCGAGTGCAAAAGCCTCAGTCACAACCAATCCTTGTCACACCTACTGATAAATTAAGAAAGTTGATTGTAAATTGACGACAAACCAAAATAGTGAAATGTGGGATATTACAAAAATAATGCCGAATTGGAAATGAGTGCTTTAAAAATAAATTAACAACGCTAGAAAAAGTGGCGAATCATTGAAAATCCAATTTTATCAAAAGAAACTTAATTAATTTGTTAAATATAATTAATGAGTAAATAATAAAAAAAAACCATATAGAGCCGCCATCTGTAAAGGAAGATGATAATAAAGATACCTGTAATCGTTTAACCTGTCTACAAACAAATCAATATAAACACAAAGGACAAATTGGCACTAATATTGAAGAAACCTGTAAATGAATTAAGTCAATGTCAAATACGGCTGTTCAAAAATAACAACAAATTGTCTGAGACACTAAAATTACTTTATAAACAAATTTAAGGAGGATAAGTAGTAATCCAATTAGGAAACATAAAAGACCAGTAATTAAAGACACAAATGATAACCAATGCACATTTAATACGTTGGAGCTGGATTTTTTCTATCAGAACATAGTATTAAATCCAACTAAGCATCCGAAAACTCTTGCTAAATTCATTAACTCTATGACAAAAGTAATTGATAAGTCTGTAGCGATGGAATTGTTCAGGAATAATGGATTAAGCGTAAGCCTCAACGAGTAAAACAAAAAGAATGTTCTCTTCTTTCTTTCAGTCGGTATGTTTTTGCCTTCTTGGGCCTATCACCGACTGCTTATTTTGACGATTCTTGTTACTAGATGACTGATTATAATAAAAATTAATATATGATTTTAACATATAAATAAGCAAGATAGTAATTTAAAAAACCGGAAATTTAGTATTCAAAACTGGAGACCGGAAATAGACAACAGAAACCGGAGAGGTGGCAACCGTAACGATCACCTTATATATAACACACAGTCTTGTAAACTTTATAATTAACATGGCACCTTTTTCCGAGAATTATTGAATCTCAAAAGTTGAATAATTTCAATTTGTAATTCTCTGACATTGGTTTGCTCTATGCTTATTTATAGTCGACAAATTTCTGCCTCTTTTTGGCTTATCACCGACTATTCTCTGATATTAGATTCACCAAATTCGCGGCAATGTATTAAAATGAAACTGAAAAATTCTTAATAACTAAATGGCAGCACGCTATTTCAGGGATTTTTAAGATGCGTTTACACTGTTTCATTCAGTCAATTATTAATATGCATTACAATTATTTAATAAGTATGTTAAATGAAATGAAATTGTATGTTTTGAAATTGAGTCGATTAGCATAGGAATGCAGAGCTGTAGCTGGAAGGTAACTATGCTTCGCCCACCTATGTATTTTATATCATAAAAATTCAATATGAGAAACATGCATCGCCGTACGGTGGCTTTGCACACCATTATATTAAATACATTGCGGTAAGCAACACACAATACTTGACTAGACCCACAACCGTTTAGTGTCGATACGCACATTCCTTCGGCAACCTGAAATTTATATCATAGTAAAAGAACTGGAAATATTTGAGTCCAGCATATCAAATAAATGTGAACCAGTCACAAAATTAAAATAAATCTATTTGAAGATTATAATATGCCACTGACAATACCAGTTATGAAACTGTAATACTTTTGTTTACAGATTTCACAAAATGTAATGTACTTACTCGTTCTACTTTTTCAGAACTAGTATTGTTAAGAAATTAATGTATTTGTATACATAATCTAACTCAGTGGTCTCCAACTTTTTTACATCCGTGGATCGGTAAAAATAGAAAACATATTTCGCGGACTGGTGTGAACCAAATACACATATGTACAACCTGTTCTCGACTTATTATTATTTGGACTTACGACGGAGTTTAAATTAATAAAAATATTTTAATCTTCTTACTTGCTTATCCTGGCGCTACAGTCCTTGAAGAACTTTGGCCGCGGCAACAATATCCTTCCGCCATTCGTGTCTCGATGCAGCTTTTCTCCTCCATTTTCGGATGTTCAATTTGCGTAGATCTTCGGACACATCCGTCCATCTCTTGCGTGGATGAGACGACTTCCTTCTGGTTTAGTATTCAATACCTTTTTCGATATCCTGGTGTCATTCATCCTCTAAAGTGTCCGAGCCACCGCAACAATTGACGATTGATGGTTTCCTGTACAGGTCTTTTTTCTCTAATTCCATACATACTCTATCTACCACATGATAGAGTACTCTATCTTTTTTCACATATACCACCTCATACATTATCCCCTTTCCTCCCTTCTTAATCATCCTTCCAGTAACCTCCTGCAAATCCCAACTCTCTACCGGTTTCTCTTCAATTCCTCACCTTAGAACCGGAATTACTCCACCCTTTGTCCTAGCTCTTTCGTTGCCCCCTGTCATCTTTCCACCATTCGTTTCTCGATGCAGATTTCTCCTCCATTTTCGGATATTCAATTTAAGTAGGTCTTCGGACATATCCATCCGTCTCTTGAGTGGACGACTCCCTTCTGGTTTGATATTCAAAACCTTTTTCGATATCCTTCATTCCTCCACTCAACGTGTCCGAGCCATCGCAATCGGCCTGCTTTAATCACTGGACGGCCTCCAATACAGGTCTTCCAGTTCCGCATTGGTTCGAATTCTCCATCCATCTCCGTCAAGAACGGCTCCAAAAATTCTCCTTAAGATTTTGCGTTGCCATACTTCTAGGCGGTTTTCATTTGCCTTTGTTAATGTCCAAGTCTGTGAATTGTATGTTACTGCTGGTTTGATGATTGTAGAATATACTTTCACTTTTAACTGTTTGGATATTAATGATGACTTAAGCACATTGAGAAAACTGTAGTAGCATCATATAGTAGTAGCACCATATACTGTAGTTAATCATAGACTAGGTTTTTGTCTGGTTAATTTCTAGTCCCATGGTGGCTGCTACGGACTTTAGGGTTACTAGATTTTCCCTTAGTGACTCTTGTGTAGTAGCTACCATATCTATGTCGTCAGCGTAGGCGAGATTTTGGCATGTCCTGTTAAATATGCAGCCTCCAGCGTTAATAGGACACTTTCTTACAACTGCCTCCAGTGCTAGGTTGGAGAGTAGGTTAGATAATAAGTCTCCTTGTTTTAATCCTCTCCCATCAGAAAACTGTCTGTCAGCTCACCCTGAACTCGCACTTTGCTGCATGTGTCAGCTTAACAAGTTTTGCAGGTATTTCGAACTCTTCTTTCGCCACTCTATATAGTTGACCTCTCAAGATTCTGTCGTACGCAATCCTAAAATCTATGAACAATTGTTGAATTGTATTCGTAACATTTTACAACTACCACTCTCAGAGAGAACATTTGTTCAGTGGTTGATCGGTTGCTTCTGAATCCGCACTGGTATTCGGCCAGCGCTTCTTCTACTTGAGGCTTCACACTACCGGCTCTAACCTTTGTAAGGATCTTGTAACAAAAATTTAGTAGGGCTATCGCTCTCTAAATAGGACGGGGCATCTTTCCCCCCCCCCCCCCCCCCCCGTATGCAATGGCACAATCACTGCGGTATACCACTCTATGGGCATCTTCTATTCCCGCCAAATTCTTCCCAAAAATTTGTGGATTTGTTCTACGATACCGCTCCCACCAAACTGGAACAGTTCTGCAGGAATACCATCTTCTCCAGAGGGTTTGTGATTATTTAGGTTCGTTATAGCATCCTTCACCTCGTCCAAGATGGGCTTCTCCACTTCTACCGCATCTTCCGTGACGTTGTATTGTTCTTCATTGGATCCTTCATTTAATAACTCCGAGAAATAATCCGCCCATCTTCGCAACACTTGTTCTGGTTCCCAGAGAAGAGAATTATTGTTTGCTCTACAGAAGGACGTGTTCGGCTCAAACCCCTTTTTTATTCCTTTCAAATTCTGGTACATTTTTCGCACCACTTGTTGATTATGGCAATTTTCAATTTCCTGGAACTTAGCCTGTTCTAATTCCCTTTTCTTCTGCCTACATATCGACTTGTGCCAGGTGTTCCGCTGTATATTTTTCCCCTAGCTTTTCTCATTTTATCTGGGGCATCTTCACACTCTTGGTCAAATCAGTACTGGTGTCGGCGTTTAACGGCGTCTTGCCAAGCGTTCTTATAGCGCTTTTATGTTTCCCCATTACTCTTCAACGTCGAGTCCAACTTCGTTCCCTCCGATCGCATCGTTCAGTAGCTGTTGGTATTGGTTTTTGCTGTATTCGTTTCTAGTCAGGTTAGCCATCATTAGTCTCCTTCTATCACCCGTTGATCTTCTTGCTGTTTGTGTAGAAATGCTCTGAACATACTTCACTCTAACCATCACGTGGTCAGAGTCCACATTCGCACCTCTCCATGACTTCACATCCAACAAATCACTCCCGTGCCTTCTGTCTATTAACACATGATCGTTTTGGTTCTTTGTTACGCCATCTGGTGAATTCCACGTGGTTTTGAGTATCCTCTTGTGTTAAAAATATGTACTGCTTATAGTCATGTTTTTGGACGTGGTGAAGTCAACCAACCGTTCTATTCAAGCTGGATGGTGGTTGTTTTATTATTTTCTGTACATAACCACCATACCACATTCTAATTTTTTTTTTGTAACGCAATGCTCTTGCATGAGTTTTAGGGGTGGGAATTGTTCTTCGGTCTTGATATTGAGGCTGGACAAGATAAATTCTCGAAACGTCGGTTTATTGTTGAATATGATAAGAATATTGTCCAATTAGTGAGTAGGATCAAACGTGGGAAATACGTTTTTGCGTGATGGGAGCGAATATGTAGAATTTTAGTCAGTCGCCAAAGTAATATCTGAAAAGGCTCTGATGGTCTTTACGGGTCGCTGAAGAGCCATCCTTTTCCTGAAATTGGAGGTAACGGAACGTCACCTGGAGCTGTTGTAGACTTTGGTTGACTTCGCCACTCTCCAATGACACCATTGCCATTGGAAATTGCATACTCGTGCTGACCACATATTGTCGGTCTAAATTCTTGTTCTTTTCCTACTTTGGCATTCATATCACCTAACAGGATTTTGATATTTCGGCGCTGAATCTAAAACTCTTTCAAGCTGCTCCTAAAATGTGTCCTTGTCTTCTTCATCCGCCTCTTCCGTTGGTGCGTGTGCGCATATAAAGGTCGCGTTCAAAAACCTCATTCTGAGGTGCAGTCCATTCACATCTATTACGTGTGTATTGTATTTTTTCTAGACCATAAATCCGGTACCAAAAGTGTTTGTTCCGCAGCCACTGCAATTTTAATCTTCACTTTGTATTAAATATTTTATAAATTAATATTTACCCGCGGGTGATCTTAATACACGCAGATTGGGCGAATATAAAGCTGGATATATTTATTTTCAAGGCCGTCGAAGTGAGAACTGACTGTACATGTTTGCTTAGGATAATAAATTCCACTAAGTATTATATAAAATTTCATTTATTTAATCTTGTCAAAATTACAATTTATCTTAGTGCCAAATCTGTTGCTGCTTTTTTGCAGCCAAATCTGATACCTGAGATTACAACGTTTTTTTTAGAGTCGAAGCACTGAACAAACATCCAGACGATTTTTTTGGCTGGATTTCCGAAAAAGCCGAAAAACAACTAACAATTGATAGCTTCATAACTCAGAGTTGGAGATTCTTTAGCTAGCGATATCCAAAATTGAGATACACACTACGTTTTATGTCTGGACACTAGAGTAACTTCCGAAGTCAATTCAATCAGCTTTTCTTTTTTACGAGGACTGAGTGCACATGATTTTATATCTTCCAGAAAAGAATTATTAATCCTGAGGTTACCTCTACGTGGATCTTCGTCTTCAGTGAAATACTTATTAAAGTTTTTAACTAACGCTCTTAAATTTTGACTTATGGTGTTTAATAAAAGCAGACTGATATAAGCAGATTGCTTTTTTAAAGTCTGCTTATATAAAGCAGATTTTAAAAAATCTTCCAGAATTGGAGACATTTTATGTTTTTTTTTAAATATTATCATAACTTTCGCTATAAGTAATTAGTAAACTAATTAAAGTATTAAAAACTTATTTTTAAAATGTCATAGCCTCTTGCAAAGGCTCAGCGGCAAATCATTGAAAGAAAGCCCACATCATTAGGTACCAGGAAAGCAGTTCTCCATATTGTTGAATAATGAAATTATGCGAATCTACCTGCAGCGAATTGTAGGTCCTGCCTTCAATGGAAAAGGGAACCTCGCTCTGTTGAGATACAGCCCAAAGACTTGTACGTTTGGAGGAATTTAAAAATACCTATATTAATTTTTGTAATCATTTATTTCTAAATGTGCAAAAACCATAAAAAATTATCATAATACATCATAAAGTACTTTATATATGAATAAATGCGTGACTAGGTACTAATATGCTGTTTTTGTGTATATATATATATATTTAATATAAATAAATAATAAAAATAGCAAAACGTAATCTGATTACATCATTTCGATTACCTATTACAGAATAAATATAATATATAATAAAATATATATATCCCGATGTCACGTAAATATAATATTATCACCACACCTACATGCAAAGCCTACAATAAAAAAACAAGCTCAAAAAATATACCAAAAGTTTATATATTAAATTAAATCGGTTTTCATGTACCCCAATATCACTTTTTGCTACTAATCTGGACATTTCAAATGCATAGGTCCATTTTCAAGTGGCACTTGATCTAATTGGTCGCATATGAAAATGAGAAAAAATCGAAAACTTGAAACAGCGAAAAATAAGAAAAAACAGAACCAGAAGGCATATCTAGCTAAGCTAAGAAGTAGCTCTGAGCTAAGTTGCTATTAATTTCTGTGCGGATGGTATGTCTTCCTATCAGAAAACGTCTCAAACGTAAAAAAGCTTCTACCTGGTACACGTGTGACGTTACTTCATCGTACGTCATTGATGTACCACTAAGAATTCGCTCGAAGTGATATTTCATTAATTTCACGCCGGCTTCCCAAACTTGTACAAAGTTTAGACCTGCTGCCGGAATAAAATGCTACTGCATCCCAGTGGTGGCAGCTTGGTTTCCTATCTGATTGCTTTTTATAATTTGAAATGAATATATAAGTCAGAAACATCCAGAAACTAATAAGTGACACGGTTATGTGAAAAGCGTAGATCACGTTATAAACACAATATCTAAAATATCATATTCTAATATAACAGATATAAAAAGTTTGAAAAAATATCACAAATTACAAAAAAAATTGAATAATCTCACAAATCTCATGTATTATTTTGTCTTAAAATTCTTATTTGATCTGTAAACAAACTATTTAAGTGAAGGCTATACTGAGCCCACAAAATGGTAAACTTGTTAAAATCGAAAAAGGGCAGACAAATATACTCTCGCCCCGAAATTTGGATTTTAACAAGTTTATCATAATATCTTTTCCGCCACAAACTGTATAAGTAACAAAGACCCCGCCTCGCAAAATCAGTCCCCATAAGGACAGAAAAGTACAATATGTGCATGTCGAAAAACACGATATTCTCCAGTTACCATAAAGAGAAAAAGATCTGTGTAACGACAGCACAACTCGCGGCTAACGAGAACTACTAACACAAGAATCTGCGTCGAGAGGTCGGGGCAAACATCATCACAGGCTGCAGTTGCTAGAATTGTTATAAACAATTAACTCGTAAATGCTCGAAAGGACATAAGCATTGAAAAGTATGGGTTATGGCTCGAGAATTCATGTGCTAGTCCATGGCAAAAGATTTATTGTAACATATTTTAGTTGAAAGAATAGCGGTATGTGCACCCAGAGGACGTTAAAATGATGATATAGCCTTTGTACCCCAGAGCAAGGTATAGAGAGTAATTACGGAAGAAATGAAATTTTTCCCTAAAATATATTATGAAATCTAACACCCCGTAAATCCGAAGGAATAATAAGGGAACTCGAATTCAGATTGATGCCACGGATGGGACAACCATGAGAAAACTGCTTTGCTCAACAGTCAACGCCAGCATGCTTTATGCGGAAACTGCCTTTTAAACATTTATTAATGAATAAGCACAGAAGATTGGACTAAAATTGATCATCAACAACGAACGGACAATATCGAACAAAATCCTTCAAGTGGTGGCTACAAGGGCACCTCTTCATCTACAAGTTAAGGAAAGGCAATGTTTTTAAATCGACTGACAAACAAAAATCCAATTAAAAGCAAGTGATACAAATGACACCGTGTATTGTATTAAGTCGTGAGCCGAGAGAAAACACGGTGAAATGTACTACTATCTTACCCATAACCAAACATCACTATAATCTATATATATATATATAAATCAAGGTATGTTTGTATGTATGTATGTATGTCCTTTATGCCTGACTACACCATTAATCCGATCGACATGAAACTTTAGGAATTTGTTGAGTACACTCCCGGGGACCGGGGAGGTTTCTGTGAAATTGTGAAATTTTTTTCTGTGAAATTTTTATACTGGAGCAAAGATACAGCCTCCGCAATATTTCCTTATGGATAGATAGGAAATGGCGTCTTAATAGTTTTATGCTCTCTTTATGGCTTATGTTTTATGTGTATGGCGTTGTTAATTAATAAATAGTTAGAAAATAATAAATCAATGCGGTAAAACCGGGAATTCTGGAACATGGGAATTCGGGAACATGTATTCTTCAAATTTTGACAACGTTGCATTCGAATGCGCGCGTGTTTTATATACTTAACGTGTTTTAGTATATAAAACGTGTTTTATATAATACGGGAACATGGGAATGTGGCAACACGGGAATATGAGAACACTGGAATATGGGAACACGGGAATATGGGAACACGGCAATATGGGAACACGGCAATATGGGAACACGGGAATATGGGAATACGGGAACACATATTCTTGAAACTTTGACAGGCATATCGCTGATCGCGACGAAGCCGTCGCTGGCCATCAAACTCAGGTTCATTTCATATCAAACTGAGCCACAACGAAGTGTGGCCGGGTTTAGCCAGTACTATATAATCCTGGAGAAAAGAGAAAACTAAAGCTTGGCGAGTTTTTATAGATGCTCCAAACTAAAATTACACAATTCGGCAGTGAAAAGCTTTGCACTACAAGTGATCTCGAGAAAAGAGGAAATAGATCTAGTTAAATCCAAAACTCCATTTATTGAATAACTATGAATAACTATGCATTCCAAGTAGCTCCAGCTACGAGGACCAGTATATGAATGAAATTTAAAATTAACTTTCTTTTGGTGAGAGCTTCTCATTTTGCACTTAGATCTCACTGAAAAGCTTTCCGTAAAAGAAAGTTATTTAACATTTTAATAGTTTTAAATTTTTTCATAATAATGTATGTATGATAGTGTTACTTTCAGCAGTAAATACCTATTTATTATTAATTCAGTTAATCATTTCGAAAACTACATTCTGACTGCATGAAACACTCAAGTAGCTTAAAAAAGCCAGACAGAATAGATGGATCATTTCTAGCATAGGCGATAGCTACCATCATAGGTGATAACTTTCATCAGTACCCCTATGTTTTAGTTTCTGAAGAAGAGGCAATTGTCTCTCCAAAACATGTCAGGCAAAGATTTGTTGGTCCTCGTAGCTGGGGGTACATAGAATGCATAGTTATTTAATAAACGGAGTTTTGGCAAACTTAATTTTAACTTAATTAAAATGTGGACTCTAACTCCGAGATGTAGTTCAATATTCGAAATAGATCTACCGAACAAATGAAGGCACAAAGAATCACGAAACAATTTAAGTAGGTTAGAAACTAAAATGTTAAGAAGCAGAAGGAATAGCTCGAAAATGCAGGTGATAGTTCATGGCAATGCATTTATTGTAGCATATATAGTTGTGAATATGCTGCACTTTCAAATCATCTTCAGCTGTAAGGAACTTTCTAAGAAATGTTAGACATATTTTTAATACGTAAATAAGGTCATATAAATTAAATTCTATTTTACAAATATACTAAAATATTTGAAAAAGAACTAATGAAAACAAAATATTTCCACAAAATTAGAATATACCAATTTGTAGGAAATAAATAGTTGGCAGAGAATTATTTTAAGCCATGCTGAGTTAACAGGTATCTTAGAGTGATTACTCTGAAATGTAATAATTACATATATTTTGTAATGTAAAATTAATCTAAATTGTAAACGTATAAAAAAAATAAACAAATTCAGTCGAATATCGTTAGCTTCTGTACATTTTCTATTCTTAAAACAAAATAGGAAAATCAATGCTGAATTTTATGTTGCTTAATTTAAAATTTAATAAATATTTTAAAGTATTTAATTTAAAAAATGTTACATTCTTTTAATATTTATTACGAGAAAAGCAATTTAGAAAAACTCCCAACCATCCCAATTTTGAGGAAACAAGTTAAGAAACACTTAAATAATAAGTTTCTAAAGTATACTACAGCTAAAAAATAAAAATTAAGAATACAAATGTAATAAAAAGTATTAAACATTTGCATGATTTAGAAAAAATTCAATATATCACCGAACAATATATTAAAAATTAAAATTTTCATAAAATTTTTAAAGGATCCCTCTAAAAGCAATGCAAAGTAATAATTTTCATAAAACTTCCTCCTCCGCAAGTTGATAACTTCCACTCTTATTATGAGTAGACGAGTGTCTCATTATGAGAATTTGGTTACTTTAAATCGTAATTAAATTAATTTCTCATATATTTTATTCATTCATCCATCAGCTCATCTTTATAAGCTGAAGAACACCAAATGGACTTCAATTAGTGGCAAAAGAGTTTACAAGATTAAAACTAGTTCTAGTAATCTTAAAAAGATTAGAAGAGGATATTTCGGTTGGATCATGCCAAGATTTTTTTTTATAAAAATTTACAGTTTGCAAAGTTTTTAAAGAGATCTTCTTGAGAGAATTTGAGATAAATCTTAATAAAAATAATATTCAATTTTTAACGATAAAATTTTACTTCAGTTTCTACGCAATCCTTAAATAATTCATCCAATTCCGTGAGATCATCACCAATATTTTCCATCAATTCGTCTAATTCTGTGATGCAATCGTTCTCCATTCTA
This sequence comes from Adranes taylori, assembly GCA_009867245.2. NCBI lineage: Eukaryota > Metazoa > Arthropoda > Insecta > Coleoptera > Staphylinidae > Adranes > Adranes taylori. Next base: position 11,374 of record WYDF02059132.1, read on the forward strand.
TGTAAGATGTCGCTAATTGTCGGATCGCCACGTGCGATCGCTGCTTTATGTAAAGTGTATAAGATGTGTTCTCTATTCTGTATTAAATAAAATACTTTACAAATTCTATGTATATTATAAAATTATCATAAAACATTTATGTATATCATAAAAATTAATGTTTCAATAAAAATGTATAATACACTCACATTATCTTCCGGACTTTTCGTATGTTTACAAGGCACGACATTTTTGGTAAAGACAAAAGGCTTGTACACAGATTTTGATGGATCTGGTGTTCCAGTAAACCAATGTATGCACGGTTTACTCGATCGAAGAACAGATACCTAACAAAAAAATAGACAAAAAATTAAAGAAAAATCTGTAGGAAAGAATAAGCGGAAGTACTCAGAAGATCCATACATCAAAACGTTCTATACCTTAGTTCGCTACATTTATATTTTTAATTTTTTCAACTGGAAAGAAGACCAAAATTTTTTTGCATTATAATTAGAATCAAGCAGAAAAATGTCAGTCAAAAATAACGAGCGTATATTAGAATCCATAATGAGTTATAAATACTAACACAATAAAAGCCAAGTTAAGCAAGCATATAATCATAAAAAAATTAACGCTTGCCTTCTACAAAATCTGTTGTTTTATATTGCACTCCTATTCACCTACATATACAATTACTTAGCGTAACGATATAATGGGCCGGATTTGAAAAATCTGCCCGATTCGAAAGAATATCAAAATAAATAAACTGAGTCTCAGAAAAATTATAATCCATCAGAGGTAAATTTTAATTTTTTTAAGCTACTATATCCTAAAACAATCTACAAATTATTAAAACAAATAAACAATATAAACTTACTTGACTGCCTAAACTCGGAAAAGATTGATCACAAGTTCCACATATTCCCGACTCCAAATCTCTAAGCACATGAAACATATGTTTCTCTCGAAAATTTTTAGATTCTGTGAGTGTTGCAAGTAATTTTGATCCTGCTTTTTGTGTTGAGTGTTCGATTGTATCGCTAAACGATAATGCAAAATTAAACTCTCCCTAAAACAACATTAGTAGAACGACGAATGTTTGAATTAATTAAAAATAATTACTGAACCGTTCCATAGTCCTTTTTCTTTAGCATATTCTAGCAAACCTTCTGAATGTTTATCCATTTTAGTTGTTATCGTCAAAGCATTAGATATATTATAGTGGCCACCTATAAGAAAAATATTAAATTATATAGTAAATTTTTAAGCTATTTTCGAATTATTCGTCCTTTAATAAAATTTGATTCATGTTTCTTGTAACTTGTAAACAAATAAACGTAAAGTAATTAAAATCGTAAGATGGATATTTTTCCACTAGATGGAATACTCCACCTTTCCAATTTTCCAAAATCTCTCTAATAATCTATTCTCCATAAGTGTTGTAGAAAATGGGGGAGAGGATGCAACCCTGGTTACCATCTTGTCAGACACTGAAGCCTGTTAAATATTGCTCCTCTCTGTGCTAAGTTATTGTCTTTTAAATGCTTTATAATACATTGTGGGTTTTCTGAAACCCTTATTTTGTTCAAAAATTGGTTATTATATTCATACAAAATTTCTATTATTTCTAGCAAATTCATTTTAGTTGATCTCGCGGTTCGGATTGTGTTTGTTCGGGCAGGGAAAGGGGGTGATTTCTGTTTCTTGTGTTTCTTGTTGTTCCTATGTAATTTATGACCGAACATTACTGGCACAGCTAATAAGAGTGATTGTTCTACTATTCCAATTAAAGAGCTGTAAATTAATATTGTCCAATCTTCGGTCCATTTCGTGCCTCAATCACCGCTTTTCCATAAAATTTCAGTTATGATGTTGCCTGATAAAGAGCTTTGTGATTGATCAATCTGCGCAAGGTGGCTTCTTACTTGACTTTTAGTATAAGAGGTTCACGTTTCTTGATGCTTTCGAAATCCTCGTTGTTTTGTGAGATGCTTAAAGTAGTACAGTCATTGAATTGACAGTAACTAACTTTTTTGAAAAGATCTCAGAGAGAATTCATTGTCGTAAAAGTTTAAATAGGTCGTAATTATGAAATTTGTCTGTCGAAGTGTAAAAATATTTCAATACAAATTATATTCAAAGTTAAACGTATTACTATTGTATTACTGTTATGTTACTGTAAGAGATTTCAAAAATCTATAAATACTTGTTATCTGTAATGCAGCCCAATGCTTTCCCGATGTCTCCAAGATCCAAGCTGTATTCGGATCAGCTATGAGATATGAATTATGGTACGTAAAATTTGAATCAGTAGCAGAACAAGGTCCACCTTGACCATATCTCTTCAATAATGATGTTATAATTTCAAGAGCTTCATCCGATGTGCTACTTCTTTCTAAACCAAGTCTAAATATTTAAAAAAATAAACTATTATCTCTAGATACAAAACCATTAAATACAAAGTTGTATTGTTGTTCTTTTTTTTTTATATAATCGTGTGGTAAAACCGAATTTCACATTAAATATGCAAATATTACTGAGAATCAATATGTGGAATTACAAACTAGTGACAAAGATACAAAATGGGTGTGTAATTCAGAATGCATTAAAAGTGAGGTTATAACTAATACTAACGACTGAAATAGTTCTGAAGAACAAGACGATTTTGACAATTTGGAGGGATTCTCGAATGAATCTGTATCAGAAACAACTATGCTACATGAAGAAGTAAGTGAAATTAGTACATATGAGATGATCAAACACCTACCCTACATAATACGAGAATAACGTAGGAAAATTGACGAGCTTCTACATGAAGTTCAATTACTAAAAAGAATCTATTAACAAAAGAAAATTTTAAAGTAACATTGCAAAGAAATGTAGATACTACAATATCAGCCATGCGACAAGAATTCAAGAAATGTAACCTGATTGCACAAAATTTAGCAAACGCCTCAACAAAATAAACAAGTATGGAGAAGGTTATAGTATTATCTATAGGTGAAGATAACTTACCAAGATCAATTACAGATGTTGACTGTTCTCAACGTGATACGATAGACAAATCAATACAGGCCGTTGCCGATAACTTGGTGGAATCAATAAATAATGAGAATGTAGTAAATAGTAGAAACAACTCTTCTCAAACGCTAACAAATGAAACAAATAAGGGCTCTACAAAAACTGTAGAAAGGAAAAGAACAAGGTTTGCAAAATATGAAGCAAGAAACATAAACATAAACAATAGAACAAATATCTGCCTTCTTCTTCCAGAACAAATTTGGATATGCCGCAAGAGCATAGTATAAATAAAGCCGGTACAAACATAGCGACTAAAATAAAAGATCGGAGGTTCGCTGATGAATACAATGCTATTGCAAAAGAAACCTTTACCTCATTAAAGAAAAAAGGAGACAAAGTTTCAACAAACCCGAATCCACTTTACTGCCAAGTGGTTCAGGGTAATAATACTGTTCACGTACGACAGAGATATATATGACACTAGAGGAAAATGAAGGAAGTGTGAAGATATTTGATACCCGGTTCACAAATAAGGGACAATGAATGGAGGACTCAACAAAACAAAAGAAATCAAAACACTATTATAGGAACAAGAGTAAATAGTACGATACTAGTAAATACTAGGACGAGAGAAATATGCGTGGTTTTATGTCGGTGGGTTACAGAAAAATCTTAGAAACGAAACTCTGGCCACTTACATACAAAGAGCATTTCCTTCTAATAAATCGATATATGAACTATTAAATACAAAAGGAAACTATTTAGCGTTTAAAGTTGCAGTTGAAATTGCATATAAGGAGTCGTTTTATGATGGAAATTATTGGCCCAGAAATGTAGTAGTATGCTATAATTTCCAAATGAGGCACCCACGAGATACATTGGTGCGGAAAATATTATAACTGATAATGTAAATAAGAAAGATGATCGTATAAAAAAAAGCAAATTAGTCAAGATGTTCGTAAGATTTAAAAAAATTGGTATTTTACACATCAATGTCCAATCTATTCGGAATAAAGTATCAGAACTAGAAGCTTATCTAGTAAATTGTGGAGAATCATTAGAAATAGTCTGCGTAACACATGAAGGGAGCAACAGCAAGATATCGCAAGTTCCCTAAGTGGGATATGATTTCATCTTTCTGTAGGATAAATAATATAAAAATATTTATACAAATTCCTTAAAAGTATTTAGGTACATCAATACTGCCTAATTATTGGATAAGAATGAAAATATTAAAGGCGTAACTTATAACTTAAAATGACTTGAATAGTGGAAATAATATGGCAAATTTTCTCAGTCGGTGAAGACAATAGTTCTTCTAAACAAAAAGGGGGATTAAAATTGTTTTCTAGCAGGACTATTTCTAAGTTTTTAATATTAATATGATTGAGGTGACATCCAAAGAAAATATGAATTATAGTACCAACCTCTCCACAATCACGCAAAGGATCAGATTTGCAGTCTAACTGAAACACATGCTCTGGAAAGCATGCGTGCCCAAGCCGCAATCTACAAATCGAGGAGATAATTAAACGAGAGAAGATATACGTTTTATTAAACCAAGGAGTACAAGACAACACGGGAAGTAGAGAGAATAATCTTCTACCTTTATTATAATTCTGATTAGACTATAAAATTTGCTAATCCTAGAGGTAATCTGATTTAAATTTCTTCGAAATCTCGAAGCAAGGAACGGATATAGGACTAATCCAATTATGGTGCCCAGATTTAGCAACTGAATCTACGATTTCATCCCCAAGAATACCATTAGAATACCCTAGAATCTTAATAGATCTTTTATAATTAAGTGACAGTATATAAATACCTTAAGCAACTAAAAAGGGATGTCTACTAAGGATACATCCGTATATTTTTCCAAAAAATTTAATATTTATTAGATTTTAAGTCGGAAAACTGCTGAAAAAAAAGAGATCGAATCAACATTAATCTTAAATGAGTCAAAAATAATACCTTGTATGGAGGAACAAAAGTCCGTATTGAAACAAGGTAGAATAGTGTTACTTGTTATAGAACAAAACATGTGCAACATGTATCTATAGCAGTTAAGAAGCGGAGGCAACTATCTGTTGTTCCTAATATAAACTGACGTAAAAATCAGAAATATTACCGAGCAGTGGAGAATTTGACTGGACTAAAAAACCTATGTACTTCCTAAGCATTGAGTTCTAAGGGCAACTGGAGGTTAACCCATTTCTGCCAAAAGAGCATTAGTAGGAGAAGACCTCATTCCTCCCAGACAGATACGAATGGCATGATATTGAATTTTTCGATGGCATAAAGTCTACTTTTGCAAACATCCATATAAATCAAAGCACTATACTCAATCCTAGATCGAATAAAAGAGCAATAAAATAAACAAAGACACTTAGGGACCCCACCAAAATGTAGTTAAAGCTTTCAAAATATTGATAGCCTTATTACATCCGACAGAAACGTTTCAATATAATATTTTAAAAGGAGCTTACAATCAAATACGATATCTAGAAATTTGAGGAATTAGTCGACGATCAAAGACGATCAAACCCAGAGGAATTAGTCGATGTTATTGCAGCAAAATAGGTCTAATTTACATTTACTTTTTTAAATTGAAATCAAAGATTTCTATCATTTTTTATTTGAAAATTAACGATGATAGAAATCAAAATAATAAATATTTCATCAATAAAAGTACTATTCTAAATTTTAGAGTAATAGAAAACAGTTCAGGCGAAGATTTAGGAATGAGTAGATATGCACAAAACAAATATTTCTTCGAATATGCCATCACTTACAAAACTAGGGAGATAAAAGCAATTGGAACAAGTCGAAATATAGATTGGTTTTTGAAATTGCTACAATCAATTTGGTTTAACGTTGTTAACATTTTCATGTCACTCTGCCTCGTATAAAACGTATAACAAAAATATTTGATATGACAATTGTTACATTAAACTGTATGAGATTATTGAGAATATTGTGTAAATTATTTCAAGAATATTGTATATTAAAACCTAAGTTAAATGATGAAACTAAATATTAATCATGACTGTTGCTTTGTTCGGTAATAAACCTTTAGTTCAACAAATGCAGGTACTTCCTTGTTTACTAAATTTTATTTCTAAAACAGGTTCCGACTTGTTAGTATCTTGTTACATCTTGTTACAATCTTGTTACAATCCGATCAAACAAGGAAGTACTTTCATTCAAATATAAATAAAATTTTAAGATACTATAAGTATTTAATTTTTTTTTTATTAATGATAATTTAATTTAAAAAAAAAATGGATTATACCTTACTAAATCCATGCCTAATAATCTTTTAACACTTGGATCATGATCACCATCATTGTCTTTAGTCCAAATAGCTTCATTCCCTATAACTACACCACAATCGTTAGCCCCCATTTCAGCTCCCCACATCCAAGCTGGTTTACTTAAGATAACAGCTTTAGCTTCGCAATTATCTTCTACCTCAATATAAGTACACTACAAATATATAACAGTAGTTTATATATTCAATTAAAAATAAAGACTATGAAACATACTTTTATACTTCCCAAACTCTCGCGAGGAGGAAAATATACAACCTCTTGTACTTCTCCTACAGGTCTGTCAGAATTTTTTCCAAAAATTACGCCTTCCGCAGTTAAAGGAGGCAACACTACAAACGTATTACAGGAACGGAGTTTATCCATCTCTTAGATAAATGGCTTGTTAAATGAAACCACTTCCAAAATTACAAAAAGAAATACAATCAAATAAAATATTATGAAAAAAATGTAACTTTGCCTACCTAGAAACAAATATAACTCCCTTTTTTCAGGCCAAATATTGTAATAAATATTGGAGAAACCACGATTAGGTAAGAAAATGTCAATACTATGACTGCAAGAGTAGAGTAGAGCACAGAAAACAGCTGATATTTTAATGTCACAAAAGTAATTCCAGACAAACGTCGATTTAACTACATAACTAGAGCTGCCAAACATTCCTCAATTCTATTTTATAGGTACGCTAATCACATAAATCGTAAATCAGATTAAGGCGTCCCCTAGTGTACAAATATAATTTCTACGCAGCCGGACATTATATCTCACAAGAACCATCTGATATCACTCATGTGGCCACAAAAAGTAGTTTTATCCCAGTTATCCCAAATAAAAACAGATTTATCTCAGTTATTTTAAGATGCACAGGTTGACTCTAAGTAAAGGGCTCTAATTGTTTCACAGTGTAACAGTCTTTTAAATAACTGATTTGTTTTTTTAAATGAACTTTATATCTATCAGTAGGCTGTGTTTAAACTATGTGTTTAAATATGTGATTAACCCTGTTTAATTTCATAAGATCTTTTAATTATATAGGCATACAATAATACGTATGTAAAAATTCATATAAAAGATTTGAAAATTGTTTTGTCGGGCGAAGTTGCTGCGCTGAGCGGCGCAGTTGGTTTTCATTAACGAATGCAATGATGAGAGGTAAAACCAGAGGATACGTTTTCACCTTTGCCAGAAATGCGCATCTATCCTTACCTTCCATTTTCTAAGCCAATTTGAATTTCCTAAACGTCAGTATGCAGTTTTTGACATAATTAACTAATTTACGTGAATTAGTTTGTGCTATTTTCATATTTGATATTATGAATATGTTAGAAAACTGTAGCCAAGGGCGCCCATATGATTAATTTAAAGGGAGGCTCAGTTGATGAATCTAGAAAGTTATAACGGACGTACATTTGTTTTTACTTTACTTTTCAAAGAAATATAGAGCGGCTATGGAAGACTCGAGCCACCAAGAGGGAGAGGGAGTTCGAACCCCGGTAGCCCTCATGACTGTAACGCAGTGTTTTCATGCCTATCTGGAGGATTGCTTTGTACTTAATGTACTTAATTAACCATCTTGATAATTAAAAATGTTACAGTATAAATAAATAAATATTGTTTCTAAATGAACTATTTACCTCGCATTTAAAAAATCGAATATTGTATTTTATTCACATAAGTTATTCTAAACTGTTGCATTACTTCTATTGAGCCAATTTTAGACATGTTATTTGTAAACTTGTAAATTTGCTTTTAATTTAACTTATCAACTTTTGACATCCGAGGTGACTGGCTAAATCGCTATTGTTATACACAATTTGTAGTCATGCGTAGTTTTCAAGTCGAATAATTCTTTAACACTTTATTTTATATATTAGGTATCTTTTATTAGAAGTAAAAAACGAGGTTTGTAAAAATGTAATTTGTTAGGAAAACTTAAACGTTTAGCGTCATCTATAGAAAATGTAGTAATACGTTATATTTCAAAATGGCTTTACTACAGTTTATGGCACATCGCCGAAAATTATAAATTATTCCCCAACATGCATAATGTGCCCCAACATGCTAAAAGAAACCACCTATTAAACACCATAGACGCTATTTCAGCGACTATAACTACATTACAACGTTATTAAAAAAATGTATACAGATTTGTTTTATCATCATGAAACTGAATTAATATTGTTTTTTAAATAAAATTCTGTAAATTAATTGCAATGCCTCTCTGACTACCGTTTTATGATGACTTCATGTTATATTATTAGAGTACATATGAATATAAAGAGTGCTATTTTATATGCTGTAAAACTAACCTAACAATATTACATAAGAATACGTAGAAGAAAGAAAAAATATTTTACTTTTTGAATTGTATTTTATTACTGAAATGAAACGCATTTAATTCTGTGTCATTTATTCATTTATTTAAATGTATTTTTGTTGTACTATGTGTATAATTAGCAATTCATTTATCTATATAATGATATGTTATTTTATTTAATATTCTCTGCCACCTCGAAGTTTTGAAGTTCCACCACTGGTGTTAACACTTCGGTTTTTTTGGTGCGTGCGTGGAGACCATTCAATTTTGGTATACTGAATGCCGTACTCCTCAAGACCGGAAAGTGAATATTCAGAATCTTTAGGTTTTGTGCAATACGTAATACGATGATAGTTAATCGGAATATTACAAAATAATAATATTTCACTCAAAGGGAACTAATGTACAACTGAGTTTATTGGTTTAAAAATGAGATTTAATTATAAAAGCACTAGAAATAAAAGAAATAAGATTTTAATGTCCCACAAATATTTTAATATATTACTCATAATAAACCTTTATTTTCATATAAAAATACTCCAATACAATACTAAAATACACAAAATGAAATATAATACTAATAGAGGCAGCATCAATGAAAGCGTGGTATTTAATAAAGAGACTATATTTAAAGTAATTGTTGTGACCACTAGACCGGCAGAAGTCGATCGCCAGCGGTAACTGAGGATCTGGGAGAGTTACAGGGCGAAGATATTTCGAATTTAGAGTAGTCACTTTTATTAGCATCAATTAATGTATCAACAATTAATTTATATCTTTAGTCTGTATAACTGGTTTTATTACAAGATATTTGATTTTAACAGGTATTTTAAAACAGATATATAAACAGGTATAAAACACACATTTGGTTTTTCTGAGTATAGTTGCAATAATACATTTGCATATATTTTAGATAAAAATTACAATAATTAAGTCACTAATATGATTGAACACTTCCGGATAAGAACTAGAAAAAATATAGAAGCTAGAATACTGTAATGTACATAGTGAAGAGTGAATGAAATTTTGGAACTTTAAAAGCAAATAACTTTTCAATAGTTTGTACATAGTCCTCTGAAGATGACGATGAAACGATATATAATATTGAAAGCTTCAGTCTTAATCGCATTATCAAATTAAGCTCAAAATTTTGTCGATTTATTTCTACTGTAGATTCTACTAATTTTTTATATAAATATAAGATGTTTTGTCTCCTTGCCTATAGTAACCGATAAAAAGAATGTGGAGATTTGTTGACTAAACTACAGTGCGTTTACTAATTATATTGAACGCATTCTCATAATCTTTTTAGTTTTCAAAGGTTGGCATTACAATATGTATAATATGATAGCCCATCAAATCTTTGATATCTACGATACAAAATAACATCAAAAAGGTAGTCTTAGGTAGAGATATTGAAATTAATTTGACAGTTACATCAATTTATTAAAAAGCATTAAAAACAATATTAATTCAATTTCATGGTGATAAAACCTATTCACTTTATACATCTTAGTAACGCTGTAATGCAATTTTAGTCGCTGAAATAGCGTGTATGGTGTTTAATAAGTGATTTCTTTTAGGCATGTTGGGGCACTTTTAAGAGATATAACTTCTGAACGAAAAGAGCCGGCAAGATATAATATACACCACTGTGCATTGTGCGTCAAGAGCTTTCAGATAAGGTATAATTTATAATTTTTGGCGAAGGTCCATAAATCATAGTCAAGCCTTCATAAATTTACCATAATTAATATAGTAAAAAAACTATGTAGTATAATTATTTTTTTCTAGATTTAGTTGTGATGTTTACAATATGAGGACATAACGTTTTTTTTTATTATAGAAATTTCCATTATTCTGGTAACCCTAAAGTTATAGAACAATCAGCAGAATCGGATCAGTCAGTCAGTATTTTATTTTTACATTTCTTATTGATTGTCTCTGATTATCAAAGCTTGCTTTTGCCTTTTATAGGTAACGTGGTATGTTGTGATTGTTTTGGAATTTTGGTCAATTTCATTAGTTTATTTTACGTAGTGTTCGACATAGCGTGAGCGATACGGTAAATTCGAGAGCATTTCGCACGTTGTGGACAACGCGTGACTTAATTTTTAAGCTTTTTAACGTCGAGAGACGCTGATAAACAGATTAGTTTTATTTCGTTACCCAAGTGTTGAGAGACATAGTAATAAGTTATACATTATGGCATTATTTCGTGCGACAGTTTCTAAAATTGCAGAAACTCAGGTAACCATTTAACGCATATTATTTTTATTGCTATAACTAGTTTTAACAGTTGCCATTACATTGCATCTTTTTAGTGAAAAGGGTTAAGTTATGTAAGTGAGATGTGTGTGTCATTCATCAGATGTTCTTGAAAGTTTTAAATTGTTTACGCGTGAATTTTCTACATTTATTATTTTCTCCTTTAATCCACACAGCATTGTGGCTTAAATATTTAAAACAATCTGTACAAATCATTATACAATTACTCTGTTATTTTCTTGAGCCGGATGTATGAAACAAAGACAAAAATTATATATCGATCGTATGTGAATCTTATACATTACGTAAGCGATTTTATGCAAATCTACTGCTATCTATGTAAATAGATGTGAAGTGATTTCATTTTTTCATTCAGCACATATAAGAATTTTATGTATATTCTATGCTTTTCGTTATACATTTTTGAAGAGGTGTGATTTAAAGAGTTGCACGTTAAGCATAAGCAGCTATAACCTATTCACTGGAGTAGTTAAACGACGAGTATTATAAGTCAGGAATAATTTTAAGTCTTTATGGGATAGGTTCTGCAATTCAGATCATGCAAATATTACGCAACGCGTTCAGACTAATGCATTTTTGATATGCCTTTAGGTCTTATCTTATATTTATTTGGGGTCGACCTATTTATCTTTCGTTGGATATTTTTGACACAATTTTAGTAAAATGTAGGCAACCAATTCAACAGTTACTTTGTTTTCATGGAACCTAAAAGTTCATTGAACATAACCTCAACATTTTATTTAGATAGCAGATAGTAGTTTAACCAAATTTAATTATGCACAAGGTAATGAAACTGAAATTGAGTAAATTAAGCTTTATTTTTACTGCTTTCCTTTTATTTATGGCGTGATCTAGGCAACTATATACAAAACTAAAAGGTACAACACTCAGGTATAATTATTTTTCATGCAGATATGATAGATTCAAAAAGAGCAAATTTTAGTTGTCTTTGTATATAACTATGTCGAAAGTACTTAATTTTTATAAGTTTTTATTAACTAAGTGAGTTAAGTTTTCTTTGAAGAGGAAATAATCCGTTGATACAAAAGTTCTGATGGAATAATACGATAATAAATAATTTCCGACTTCATCTAAAAATCTTTTTAATTCGATGGAAACAAAGCAGCAGCTATCTTAATGCTTAGCGATTGACGAATCAGTTCATTTTGATTCGTATGTTTATCTTTGAAATAATAGTAAATATTTAAACTGAGTATTTGAATCAAATTGTGCATATGTACAATTCAAATTAGCAAAAAGTTATCTTTGTGCACTACATTTTACAATGTGTTATTTTTTATAAAATAACACATTGTTCTTTTAGTTTAACTGTAGGCTTTAATTGTTTTTTTTTCGAAATATGAACTTGTCTTAAGTAGTACTTGATCTCCTTGGTTCACTTGGACGTACCGAAGTTCTAATTAATAGAATAATATATTAATATATCGTAAATATTTTGAATATGAATACATTTTATTTGTATTTGAAATATATATGTACCTATCGAAATATTTACATATTTCCAAACGAAACAGCGATCTACTTCCAGTAGAATAATGTACTTATGTTTGCATTTTTAATTCAAGAATGAAGTACGTGGGTTGAGCTTTTTAGTTTTTAGGAAAAAATACCCCACACTTTTGGCTGGGAAAAGTCAAAATGTGAATCGCAGATAATATTAGATAAAAGAGATAATAGCGTATATTAACTACACTCTATTGTAATTACTATGAGTCTCTAATCAGGGCCGCGCCTAGATATATTGGCGCCGGGATGTCAGGTTAAATTTAGGCACCCATATAGAGCCAAATTTAAAGACAATTAGTATACCACTCAATTACGTAGCGCCCCTAAGATCTGCCGCCCTGGTGTCGTGCACCCTTTGCACCCCTGCTTGGAGCGGTCCTATCTCTAATATCAGTTAATAACTGTCTGAAATATGTTAGATCAGAAGTGCTTAACAATTAACAGTTGCTTAAGAATTACTCGAGCCGAATGATTAAACAAACAAAAAGTTACAAATAAATAAATAAATTATTTCACGACCTAAATAGAAACGAATTTTCGATAAGATTTACAATTTGGAATAAATATGTTTAATGTCATTATAAAGTAAATGTAAAAAAACGTGTAAATTTGGAATGTCTGTGATTTATAATTTTCACAAAATTGGGATTAAATTCACTAGCGGCCTATTCATAGAATTGCTCCTAAATGTTTATCTGTTATTTGTAATCTAATTCTACTCTGTATGTTTCATTAAAGAAAATATTGAGTATATCGGATACTTATTTCTGTTAATTTTGATATTGTTGTGAAAATAATTTGAGTTTTGTTGCGGGTCCATTGTTCATTTTTTTTATTATTAAAAAATGCATCAAATGGAACGGCACCCAATAATTGAATCGGTTTTCAAGTACCAGTTTGCTCTTCTATTTCAATGACAGCGATTGGTTCAACTTCTGGATACGAATCGTCGCAGGAAGAGATAGAGAAAAAGAGGCTGGTATATTATTCAAATTCTGTATCGACACGTACAAGTGCAAGAGCAGAACGTAGCGTAGATCAGTTAAGCGCGATTTGGCTGGCTCGACTCTAAGCAGTGGAAGCGCTAGACAAACGGAGTGAAATGGTGTACGAAGGACAGCATTTAAGGTGTTAGGGTAATATCGAATTGAAGGTGAATTGTAGTGGGTTTATTCTTATAATAGCAGGATCGTGGTTTTGTTATTATTCTCTTTGTATAACAATTATACCGCATTGTTTCTTTATGTAATATAAATAATGTTCATGCATGATCCTCAAACAGGAGGGTAGGGAGGGGAAATAATTATTATTATTATATTGCCAGCTTATATA
>WYDF02059133.1:0-11821 GCA_009867245.2 Adranes taylori
AGGTTTATGAAGGTATTTATAGTTATTAGTTACTCTATAATTATGATTATTTCCAAGTATTTAACTACCACTGTATTTATAATAACTATTATTGCTAAATTCTCTATTGTCTCAATTGTTTATTTATTTACACGATTTTAATATGTACACACTTAGTTAAGATCCTGTGGATCACAAATTTTAGTCCTGATGAAGGTTCTAAAACTAGAGAACCGAAACGTCGACTGATATAGACAAAAATCTAGTTTATATCCATTCAATAAAGCCATTGCCCAATACAGAAGACTTTTAATTATTTAATTATACTGGACGAGAACAATCACCAGCATTATTTAAGCCTCACAATTCAGGATGAAGTTATTGATAGTTTTGAAATAAAGGCTGAGTTTTGCAAATTAAGATAGACTTTTTTTGATTATTATGGATATGATTTGAAAAACTGCATTTTCTTTAATATTGCTCAGTAACAAAAGATAATACTGGACAACAATGATTTTGTTATATGGTTAATATTTGCTGATTTTTATATATTTTTGAGCACTGATACTGAATATGAAGCCAGAAATTCCCTATCGGCCTTTTTTTGCAATTAGCCTTAAATAATTTATTATATCAACACAATAATGAAAACGACTAAAAACGACGTGAGAAATTCAGAAAAGGCAGTGTTAAATGTACTCGTACAGTGTTAAAGTACTCGTACTTTAAACAAACATTATCATGCTGGGTAAGAAATATCACCACTACTTCAGTCAAGTGTGAGCTCTCGTGTGCCTAAGTTAGCAGTTGCGTAGCTAGCAGTTTGTAATTTAATTTTTCCCTGTACAGTCAGTGTCAGTACATACTAAATTTAGCGGTGATGTAAGGTGCTTAAACATTTTGCATTAAGTGTTTGTGAGTGTATTACAGTGAAATCTTTCATAGAAATGCCACGTAGTTGCATTAGCCAACCAGACAGTTTTTACTACATTTGTGGTGAGGTAATACTAAAGCCTCAGAGGAGAAATATAACTCTACTGATAAAAAAGCATATGAAGTATATTTTGGATATAAATTGGGTGAACAAGACAAGTCCTGGGCCCCTCACAGTTGTTGCAATTCATGTGTAAAGCTGTTGACTGGTTGGTTGAATGGATCTCGTGACATGACATTTGTAATTCCAGTGGTTTGGAGAGAACCGAAGGATCACTCCACGGACTAGTATTTTTGTTTAACGAAAATATCAGGGATAACAGCTAAGACTGGACACACAGTTAAATATCCTAATATTCCGTCTGCTATAAGACCAGTGCCTCACAGTCCACAATCATATCCGCCACCCTTCTAATTAATAAGTGCAAAGATTTAATTACTCTCTAGGAAAAAGCATAATGAAGTATAAAGCAAATTGGCAGATTCGGGCTTTAAAATAAGCTGTCGAAAGGAATTTGGAGGTTTAGGAACAAAACTATCAGGCAGAAGTGAAGTACTTTAAAGAGATGGTGCCCGCCCCTATGACTCATTAGTACAGAAACCCATAATTGTAATCGCGCTAGAAAAGGGTAGTTAGCATGTCGTTGGATTTAATAATTTGCCATCCTTAGTAATCTTACAGTTCGACAACAATATTACTTGTATTCAAACATTTATTTAAATGCCTTTTTTTAAATACTAATTAGTGCCGAATTTAGTGAGGAGGGTTAACCAAGTTCAAACCCCAATTTAATTCAAAATTTAAATTATACTAAAAAATGTAATGAAATGAGTCGGATGTAGTAGATATGATATGAGTTTGAACACCTCCCAAATTTATAATTTGGTGCCGCCACTGATAACAACATTTATTAAATTGCAGGAGTACTATCTTATAGATCTTTTGAAACATAAAATAGTTTTTCCTATAAGATTTCTTCTATTGCTCAAGACAAGAATTATGCGTATTTATATCTTGACTTTTGATTGGCATGGTAAAACAATGGAGAGTTTTTAAGATGTTAGGGTCTATATTTTCAGAACCATAAAAGATGGACCCCTCATGTATGGTATCATTTTTGAAAGAGAATCACACAAGGGCTATCAAAGTGTATAAAAGATACAGGTGTAATTAAAAAGTTTTTTGAAATTTTCTTTATTGCTCAAAATCAGTTCAGTGTATTCAATTGTTTACGTTGGCAAAGCTGGAATCCCTTAATCGTACATATGTTCCGCAAGATTCATTTCTTTAGCCTTAATTGGAACAGAGATATTTTAGGTAGTCCATTTTATTTTCAATATTAAATTATTCCGGTATTTAATTGCCTAAATATTAACTCATCTTTCCACACAAGAAATAAAAAAAAATACTTTTTTAAAAAAAAACAACAGTTTTTAAGAAAATGGGCTGCAATGTTTACAAAATAAAAAAACATATATTAATGTTAAATTCTGATTTTCGAAAAAATGTTTCAAATAAAGTCGAAGGGGCTTTATGTAGCCTATAAACTAAAGTTTATTCGAATGTCCGATCTTTTATAATTTCTGAGATATGCCGAAAAGTTTGTTACAATTTAAACGTGGCAATGTCACATTCTATAAAAGATAGTGTCAAATTTCAGGCTCCTAGTTTTAAAACTGAACTTCCTTTTGCTGAAGAACTTTGTACACCAGCCCACCAAATTTGAAAAATTCACCCTTTTTTTTACATTTTTTACCAGAAAATAATATTTTCTAAATTTTCTTTCCATGGTAAATTATTCCTTATAAACCCTTGTTTGAATTACATCTAAACGTTTGGTAGTGGTATGAATCCAAGAGACATAAAATTTTTAAAACATGAATCCTATATCTATATATAAAAGGAGTCACTGACTGACTCATCAAAGCCTAGCCCAAACCCCTAGACCTAGAAATTTTGGCCTAAGCACCCACTAAGAGGGAATTTTTCGAAACTCGAAACCAAAGGGGGTTAAAGTTTTAGGCTAATTCGGAAACGGTTAAACGTAGAAGCTTGAAAGTCGGTTGAAAAACTCTGTTTTTGAAGGGTTAAAAACTGGGGTCGAATGTATAAAACAAAAATTTAAATTACCGTATCTCAGAAACCAACTATCTTAGGATGTTGCAATTTGGCAAGAATATTCTTTATTAAAATCCATTAGATACGTGTAAGATGAAATTTTGATTTTCAGCTCTTGAAGGGGTAAAAGCGGGGGTCGTATTGAACAAAAAAAAAATTAAAATAATCGTATTTCAGAAACCAATTAACTTAGAAAGTTGCAATTTGGCAGAAATAATCTTGCAGACAGCAGAGCACATCAACTTCTACACCGTTAAACCGATAGCCATGAAAATTGATATATATGATTGCGGCAATGCGCTGTACGTGTAATAGGCGCGGTGGCAGGCCTCGGGAATCCAGACAGCAGATCTGTCCGCAGCAATGCGGGCAGAAGAGTTGTCGTTGATATGATATATGTTGATATTTTATTTTATCGTTGATATGATATATGTTGATATTTACAATATCGCAGGCGAAGCTGCGACGGGGCTTGCTAGTCTTGCATATACCTATTTCATATGTCTAATAAAAGCTCGTTTAGTTGCGAATTGTGACGTATTTAAGGGAAAGTTACCGAGGTAAGTTCAGTTAAACCTCCCCGAAATAAATGTGTCTTCAAGAGAATTACCTTCCACCCCCCCTCTGTATATAGTATTAAATCAAAACTACATTGGCCCGAATCAGTATTATGCTGGCTTTAAAATTTAAAAAAATGCGACAGCACTGTTCGCAATTGGCAGCCGAAGAACAATTACATGCAAGAAGTAGAGTTCATGTGACACCGGTTCTTCCATAAAATGACTACATTATGCCTTATCAAACCCCTTTGTGAGCTCTGCTAAGCACTCCCCGATATGAAAGGCTAAATACGCTAGTGGCTGCGAATGTTGTAATAAATAAAAATGCATAAAAGCAAAAATAAAAATGGCGTATTGCAGTCATTCAGATATTTCTTAAATTTGCACACAAATATTTGTTAAGCCCCCTTCTTAAAAAAAATGCTTTCTAAAGATCTTCACATCGAAGTTTCACAAATCTTATGGGATCAAAT
Source organism: Adranes taylori (assembly GCA_009867245.2). NCBI lineage: Eukaryota > Metazoa > Arthropoda > Insecta > Coleoptera > Staphylinidae > Adranes > Adranes taylori. Next base: position 4,065 of record WYDF02059133.1, read on the forward strand.
CAAGTTTTAAACAAAATATTGAAATACCTAAAAAAAAAATATATTTTTTATATAAAATTAAGTTAGTAATATTTTTTGAAGATATCTCAAAGATTATTATAAATAAGATTTTAAAAATACAAAAATTAACATAAATAAGTTTGGTTTCAATACCTGATATAAAAATATTGATATATACACTTTTACAATTATTCCAGTTTAAAGTTGTAAACACAAATTATTAATCACAACAAATAAGTCAAAGTATTATATTTCCACTAAATTTTAAGGCGTCACACATATAATGTTTAGTAGCACTAACATAAATACTATAGAATAATAATATGAGATTTAGTACACTAGTTATGTAACAAGGCAGTGTCTTATTTCCCGAATCTTGCAAAACTCTCAAATAACGAACGCATTCAGATAAATACCGACCGATTTTCTTTTCTTTTCGAAACATCTAAATACATCAATTGTTTGTCAAGACAGTTTCCAAATATATATAAATATTGACCTCCTAACGATGACTGATATGTTTATACTAAACCTATCTCATCTGCCCAAATGTATTGAAGGTGTAGTATTACGGGGGTAGTTCTCGCTATTTATTACTATAGAAAAAGAAGGTACCACTTTCATTTGTTATTGCCATATCATAGGGTAGCATTTAAAAACAGCATCCAGGTATTTGAGGGAGATAGATATTTGGGTGCGCTTGTGTCTGTGAACTACGTAGTGGGGTTGGTTTGTTGTGGCGTTTATTGTTTTGTACTTTTGGGGCGTGAGACTATGCAGTTTTTCGAGTTATTACACGGCTGTCGTTTTATAAACTACTTTGATTTTAGCTTCTATAGAATAAGATAACTGTGGAAGGTATTGCCTATATGGTACTTATACGACTCTTTTTAAGTTTATGACTTTTAAAGGATGTTAGCTCATGAGATTTAGCAAGTTTTTTCTTTTAATTCTGAACTTTGCATGAACGATAAATCGGATTAATGTTATATGATACATTTAAGTCCATACTTTGAAATACATTAAGCAAATAAACTGCTTCTGTATTCTTTATTAAAATCATATTCAAATCTAATAAAGTTGTATAAACTATATTTGTTTACTTGCTTAAAATTGAATGATCATCTTTTTGTTACCTTTGTAATCTTTACTTTTTTCTTTCTTGGTAAATGTTTAATTAATGATAAAAAATAAATTCATCACGCAATAAAATATGTTGATAGATATAACACGAGTTAGATTAATATGTAAATGTTACTATTTAGCTAGGAACATTTTGTTCTTTACACTGGAAATACTACGTGTCTCAAAGATTATTATAAAGACTACGGTGATCAATACTACGTCAATACTATAGCAATACTACGGTGATCACCTATTAAATGACAATTACAATCTGCGTTGTGAAATGAGGCATATAGAATTAAAAGTAAATATGTCCCAACCAAATATTAAAATATATTCAGTTTGAAGAAAATAAAATTATTTACGATAATTGGCCTAACTTCTAGCCTTATATTCCAAGAAGCTATATATTCAGCATTACATATTTCTTTTTTCTACTTCCTTATCGAAACTCCTTATACTGTCAGGCGTCGAAGCCCTTCAGCCAACTTCCATACGCCTTCCGTTCAGAGCGAGACACCGTACCTATAGCAAAGTTTTTCTTCGCTTGGTCGCAAGTCTATACTCCACATTCTGTTCCACTGTAGCTACGGCACCTTCTCAATCATGTTCCTTCTGGCCGTGCCTCCATCAGTGCCTTTGTCTTTCTTCACTCTCCCATTCTGTTCAAATGTCCATACCAGTGTAGCGTCCTTTTCTCTATTGTCTCGATAATGACTTCTGCTGTAACTGCGTCCTTATAGTGGTACTCCTGATGCAATCCTTTCTTCTTCTTTCAGCCAATCTTCACAATACCGCATTTCACTCCCCTAAAGTCGACTTTGGTGTTTTTCCAATAGAGTCAGGCCTTCCCTGCCATACAGTGGTGTAGGCTGATAGATTGTCTTATATATCCTGATTTTCGTATATTCGGTACTCTCCTTCGCTTCAACAATTATCCGGCTAAGCTGATAATATATTATGTATTTCACTTATGCATCTGGATTTCCACCCGAAGTGATATAGTACCAAGGTATTCAAACCTGGTTACCTATTCCAATTTCTTTCCATCCAATTGGATATTAATTGATTCATACTCCTTTTGTTTCGATACTACCATTACCTTACTCTTCTCTACATTAAGCTTCATCTTATGATCCTTACTGTACTTACCCATTCAATAAATTTGCAAAATTTCCTGTTTATTTGCTCTGAATACAACATCATCCGCATATTTTGAGCGACTGAACGTACCCAGGTCTCAATCTCAAGTTTCCTACCTTGCACCGTCCTCTCCTTCTCTTACACTGTTGAAGAATCTGGTTTATCATAATAATGAACAGTAAAGAACTCAGATCTACTTGTTTCACACTCTTTTCAATGGGAAATTCCCTTAGATACCCCTTTGACTTTCCTATATCTCAGCAGTGTTACTGATATTCCAGATCTCTTTAGTACTGTCTACAACTGATGAGTTACCACTGTATCAAAAGCTGCTAGCAGGTCTGAGAAAGCTAAACACGCTAGTCTACTTCCGCTGAGAAACTTATCCATGACTTGTCGGATGGTAAAGATATGATCAAAAGTTTGAGGACCCTTCCGAAAAGTATCTTGTTCTTCTTCTAGCCCCCCCCCCTCCTTCACTTTTTTTCTGAATATCCACCCCAGAAATCTTGTATATACTTGATGTCAAGATGATAGGCACACTGCTCAATAGTTCAAATACTTGGTTGTATTTCCTTTCTTGTGTATTGGGGTTTACTATATACTTTTTCCAAACTTTCCTTTCAGATCTTCTATTGTTTGCCTGAACTTTCTATGATTTGCATAGTAATTTTTTTGAATTTCTTTTCCAATGCTTTATCTTTTGCTTGTTTGGCTGCAACATTTGAGTCATTTCTTTTCTGGATATAGTTCTTGGCATGAGTTCTCACTGCTGAGTCCCACATACCTCCTTGGAATTTGCCAATAATGTCTCTTTCAATATCTTGCACCTTAGTTCCATTGGAGGCTGTGCATCTTCGATTCCTTCCGCTTCCTGCTTCCCAGAATGAAGTTCTTCTGTCGCCAACTTTTAGTATTCTTCCTTCTTTTCTACATCTTTCAACTTTGCAACTTTATTCTCTCATAAGGGATCTCCAGTTGTATTGTGATTGGTTGAAGTCGAAGTTCAATAATTAGCAGTCTATGTTCTGTTCTCAGCTCAGCGCTTCTGTATACACTCACAGCATTGTTTGCATATCGGTTGTACTCCTAAAGCCTCTATTCTCTGATTCTAAAGTGACCTGGTAGATTTTCTTCTGCGGAAAAAAACATATTTCCTATCAACAAGTCATTATCTATACAGAATTCGATCATATTCTCTTTATTAGTATTTATATTTGACTCTGCTCCATTCAGTCCCATTCTTCTATATCCTCGTGTTGTTTCCTTTCCAACCCTGGTGTTCTAGTTCCCCATAATCACCACATGTCGAACTTGAGGTATAACTTTATCTACTGTTTCCTGAAGTTTGGTGTAGAATCATTTCTTCTCTATTTCCTGAAGCTTAGTGTAGAGGTAATACATGGAATAAATATGCAAAAGTGCAAAAATTTTCACACATGTTATACAGATGAGTAAATCATACAAAACTTTGGAACTTTTGAACGGAGTACAAAACTGCAAAGGTAGATCAAAACTGTAAAAATTGTTTCCGTAATGTTACGGAAATGATTGTATCATACAAAATTTTTGAAACCCATAACTGTTTTCTTTGAGGGGGTTATTTGTTTTTATTGATGTCCCTTTAACATTGCACTAATATCTCGAGTACAAAAATTGGCGATTTACGTGAAACAAATATGGAAAACAGTAAAAAATTTATATATCTTATATATAAAAAATGAATGGTTGTCTGTCTGTCTGTTTGTCCTCTGTGATTTCGAAAACTACATAAGGGATCAAAGCCATATAGCTTCGGTTGGTGCTAACTTAGGTTTGGTTTTGGTTGTTACAACGGAGAAATTGGGAAAAAGTTTTGTTGTTACAACGGGAAAATCAACGCGGGAGCAGAGAGTTTATGTTTCGATTAGGTTCCACTGGGACAACGGGACAACAGTTCCGGCAAACGCTGTTTTACCAGCTCCGCTTCTCTCTCTCTCTCTCTCTCTCTATATATATATATATATATATATGGGTGTATATATATATATATATGGGTATATATATATATATATATATAAATGAATGTTTGTTTGTTTGTTCTATCTTAGAGACCACAAGAGCAATAGAAACCATATTCATACCATAGCTTCGGAATTAGATTTTTGGTTTTGATCAGATTCGACGCTGTGGGATTAAAGCGTGTTTCCGGTTTTGAACTCAGTTATATGTTATTCCTGGATTTCAAAGTACAAATGCAACGGGCACAACAACGTTTGTGTCCGGTGGCTCCGATGCGTTGTTTCTGTTTGCCCTTTTCTATTTGCAGTCCAGTTATGTGTTAATCCAATATTTACTTGTAGCAAATTCAACGGGCAAAACTACGTTTGTTGTCCGGTAGCTCTGGTAGGGTGTTAAGGCGGGTTTTCTATTTGCAACTCAGTTATGTGTTCGCGCCAAACACATAACTGGGTTACAAACTGAATTACAACGGGCAAAACAATGTTTGTTAAAACTTGGAAATAACGGTTGTTACAACGGGCAAAATAACGTTTACCGCGTCCACTAATATATTATGTAGATGAATAGATTAGTCTCCTTTTAAAGGATACTGCCACTAATGTTTTAGTGCTTTGACGTTACTTTAACATTTTTAATTCAAATGTGTGCTATTTATGGGGAGCAAATACTTAACAATACAATTGGTTTACGTATGTGATATTGATGAGTAAGTTATTTATGACTTTGAAAGCACCTAAATCCTCTTTTTGATGGAAAGCACCTAGCTCATCTTTTTGTCACCCAGATTTCGATTTGTAGCAACCTCTTGGCTTTGCTTTAGTATTTAACATCCAAAAATCTGCATTTTTTTTAACAAAGAGTTGTAATTCTCATAATGTTTATAACGTGGTAGCTGCTATTTTGACAATTTACGAAAAGCTAATACAGTGGTACCTCGGATCACGAGCGCCTTTAGTCACAAACAAATCGGCCCACAAATATAATTTCCGAACAAATTTTTACTCGACCCGCGTACACAAACATGGCTTTGGCTTGGATTTTCAGTATTGCTGCATTAGTTGTACACATAAACCTTCATTATAGCTCTCAAGAAAATGAAAATGGTGTAATGGTGGAATCAATGGCGTAGAGAATTCTAAACGCGATGCAAACAATGGTGTAAAGAAGCCTAAACGTATAACAGTAGAAACAAAAAAGAAAATAATAATTAAACATGTGAATGGTGTTCGTATTTCTGATCTCGGCAAACAGTACAATATGGCTAAATCTGCGACCTATGCCGCGTTAAAGAAAAAAGATGCGCTAAAGGTTGTTGATGTGGCTAAAGGATTGACTATGTTCTCGAAGTAAGGGTCTCGAATGTTAGAAGAATTAGAAAAAATAGTGATAGTTTGGGAAGCTAGCTGGATATGCGTAGTGTTAGCTAGGTCCTAATATGCGCTTTACTTTTGCACGGTGATTTAGTGGCGAAGATGCCAAATACAAGTGAAGCCAGCGTTGCCGAATTTAAAGCAAGTAGAGGCTGGTTCGAGAAATTTCGTCGGCGAACTGGAATTCATAGTTTTGTTATGCATGGAAAGGAAGCTAGTTCGGACAAGAAAGCAGCAAATGCCTATGTGACGGAATTTGCAAAATTTATCAAGTATGAAGATTGCGTACCACAATAAGTTGTGCATTAGCGCACTTTTATTGTGCACTAATGCACGTAGAGATTACAAGATTAAGCTTTTTTAGTTAACCATTCTGATCATCCGCGCGTTTTTAGGTGCAGTAATTCGCTAAAGGATAAACTTCCGCTATTTTGAAGTTTATCCTTTAGCGAATAGCAATGCTTAGGTAACAAGACTACTTTTTATGGAGCGGTTGACTGAAGTTTCTGAGCCAAATGTCAAAAAATACCTTGAGAAAAATAATTTGACCTAGAACAATATTTTGATGTTGAATACGAGTTAATACAAGTTTTTCCCAAGTGTTTACATGTTACGAACGACACGAATTTGACCCTGCGTAATTTTTGGAAGGATAACTATAATAAACTCATTGACGACGCATGAAACACTGTCTCTAAGTGCACGTTGCAATCTAGGCAGGTTGTGTGCCTCATAGCGACTTAGTGGAGCGAGTTGTAAATCTAGAAACTTATGAAGGATCACAGACAAAAACGCAACATAGAGGAATTTATTGAGTTGCAAAGTGAACAAATCCAAATTGTGCAGGAGGTGTCCTCAGGAGAGGAGGAGGAAGAGCTGATACTAGATTTAAGTGCTGAGATTAAAGAAATGCTTAGCAAGTGGAGTGAAGTGCAGAAACATCATCCTAACAAAACTGTAAGCACTCGAGCAGTGCATATTTTAAATGACAATGTGATGTCCCATTTTCGGAAAATTATGCAACAAAGAAAAAGCAATGTTTCTGGATCGTTATTTTGTAAAAACACAAGCTACTGGGAAAGCAATCGAACCATTTGCCAGGATATAAATAGCAGAAATATCTACTCAGTTGCTCGATGTTATAATGGAAGGGGACTCTCCTTTGAAAGAGTAGTCTTTCTCTTCCTCCTCCTCTAAGATCTACCTGTGCCAGTAACTATCAACCACAAAAGTAAAGTTATATTACAGTAGACTCTCTGTAGTCCACCATTCCACTAATCCAACCCTCTAGTAGTCCGGCGTTGTTTTTAGACTTTAGACGGGCGTGGAGGGGAAGTTGAGAAGACGGTGTAATGGTAAACCGATCGACAGGTGCATCGTGTTCATCACCGTGGCCCTTTGTAATGACGTTTCCATTTTGATTCCATAGTGTGTATGTACATACATAGTGAATTTTTATTGTTGCTTCTTATCATAATTTTTGTTAATTTTTATATTCGAAGCTAGTAAGTGTAAAGTGTCATCACAGTCTGAAAGAAAACAGAAAACACTAACTCTGCTTCAAAACAAAAACGAGAATTTGAACAAACTTGAGAAAGGCGATAAGCTAACGCACCTCGCTAATGAATACGGAGTTGACCGTGCTACAATTCATGACATACGAAAAAATAGTGAAAAGATAAAGGCTTTATTCGTGATTTCTTCAAGAACGCAACATGCACAATCCAATTTCATGTGAGATTTTTAAAAAAGCAAGCTCTTCTATAGAAAAATGGGCTAAGATGATTTTTAAGCAAGTCATGGATGGCTAGAAAAATTCAAAAGGCGTTTTGGTTATGACGGGTGAAAGTAATGTTGCCTCGGTCGACCTCTACAAAGAAAAACTTACGCAAATCATTGGGGAACTAGAAAAACTTACACAAATCAATGGGGAACTGGGCCTATCTCGCGACTAAGTGTATAATGCAGATGAGAGTGGTTTGTTTCGGCGGCTTTTATTCAAGAAAACATTCGTTCATCGTGCTGAAGAAAGTGCTCCAGGACGGAAACTAGCCAAGGACATGATAACGTTCATGTCGTGTTCGAATGCGAGTGGCACACATAAATTGAACTTATTGA
>WYDF02059144.1:0-11820 GCA_009867245.2 Adranes taylori
GAATATGGAATATGGAATATGGAATATGGAATATGGAATATGGAATATGGAATATGGAATATGGAATATGGAATATGGAATATGGAATATGGAATATGTGTTTCGGCCTTCAGTAGAAACAAATGTTTTCAGCCTTCAATCAATCTCACTCCTTATTTTGAAAAATGTAACAATTTTTAGCGAATTTCGTAAACAACTTACTGAGATCATCTTGGGATTTATTCATTCTCAATAATTCCAGTGATTTCATCCAGCTAAGGATTTAATTTACAGAAATTTAAATAATTCATAAACATATGTCCGGAACTGTTCCATTGTTAGAAACAGTAGGATATATTGTATCGATATTTTCTGTGACGTTATATATATTACATAAATGTTCAGATCGCGATTGAGTCAAGAGTTTGTTTGCTTGTGTCAAAACATTGATGAGAAAAGTCATAATTTCATGGTTAAATAGATGTAGGTTTTCATTTCAGCATTATATATAATCAAAAGTATCTAGTGGTACCTAGGAAGAACATTTTAGTTGTTTGTAGAATGTTTGATGAATGTTCAGAATACGATTATTTCGGTTTTTAAAGTAATCTAATTTAGTCTAAAACAAAGTTATCTTTACTTAATTTATAGTAATTACTTATAAGAGATAAGTATAGTATAGCAGCGTTTCTCAACCTCTTTCGGTCCGCGGTTGTGAAAAAATCTCGCAGACCGGTAGTTCTTATTTAACAAAAAATGTATTTCTTTTTGAATAAGAATTTTTTTAACGCGGACAGGTAAAAGTTCTCCGCGACCGGCGCCGGTCCGCTGAACCAACGGTTAAGAAACACTACCCCCAATGATAAGCAATTAACAAAAACCTTGTACTTTCAAAAATAACCTTGTATTAAAAATAACCTTGTACTTTCAAAGATACAGTTAAAATGATCTTTTAACAATTCCGTTGATCACGAATTCGCTTATCGAGACCATGTCCTAAAGCCTAGCAGTGGCAGCTGCTCCCTCCCCCTCCCTGGCCACTAGTTTTTTTTTCTTTCCCACGGAAACATTCTGAATAGTATAAGATTGAGCAAATCATGACAATCGGCTGCCCCCCCCGCCTCTTGATTTAAAAACTGCGTACGTCCAGGACCGGGCATATCCCTCATAATAAATACGAGTTACTTCTATCAATTTTTGTAATCATCGCCACATTAAAAAACAAGATTAATCATCTTAGTTATGTGTTGACTTAAATTCAACTTATTAAAAGTATTTAATGTACATTTAACAAGAAACGTAAAGTTACCTTAATTCGATGTTAATCGGATCCAATTTAATTATAAGAACCCAATTAAATCCTCTGAAACGTTTTTTTTTTCTTTTAAGTAAACATCAGAGAGGAAAAATCTAAAAATCACACAAAAATATTCTCAGCTAGCCAAAAAATATGATCACGTATATATAAATTAGTGAATCCTGGGCCAACAAAATGAAAACACTTAAATTATTATTTTAAATTCTATTAGATTTTAGAGAACAGCCGGCCGTATAACCACTATTTATTAACACTTGAGTTATATGTATGTATAAAAAAAACACTTTTGTGTAGACTTAGGTTATTTTAAACAATGTTCAAATAGAATAAAATCCGCTAAAAACTTCCAAAGTTTATTTATTACGCTGATTAGTTATTTAATTTTGGGCCGCACATAACCTCAAAAAAATGTTTTCACATGTATTTGAATACCAAGAACGCGCGCGTGTCTCCTTTGTTTTTATTGACAGTTCATTCCAATGCGGTGTTACCACTATATCTAAGATGCGATTGGTTAGAAAGAGATAAAGCGAAGTTGAAGATAAATATGCATGTATAAATGCGAGTAGCGGGCTAACGAACCGCGCAATGTAACTGCACACCACAGCACTGCACACAAACACATATATGCAATCTAAATGTGATTGCACTCGTCCTTACTCCGCCTTGTGTAATAGAAAAGATAGGTAGATATAGATGATCCAGAGCAGCATGTACGGTTTTATGCTGCTCTTGCGTTTTTCCGTGGCGAAGAATCGTCTCGTACTAAAACGAAAGCGATCAACATGCTATGTGTTCGTCATCGTTGTGTGATGACACACACACACGCATACATCTCTAGAGAAGTATCATCACATAACGCGCAATGTTAATTCGCGCGCGGGTTTGTGAGTGTATATCAGCGTTGTATGTTGTATGCTAGTAGCAGAATCGACAATTCGCGCTATTCAACATCGTTGCCGTTTACAAAGTATCACGCGAATCTGAAACGTACTGATGATACGTGCAGAGATAGAGTTAGGTTCTTTAAGCTATGATCAGGGCGATTGAGACTTTATTGAACTGGAAGAGTTCTAATATCATTAAAATACAAAATAAACTCCAAAAACAAACAGAATATGATAGCGGATTATCACAAATTCAATTAATTAACGATTGCAATAAGCTATTTTCTGATAGCTCATCAATTCAATGAGTAATCCGCTAATATTATATATAAATTGACTAATCAAATTTAAAACAAATGTAACATCAATTTAATAATAAGTTATTACCAACTAATAAATACTATTAATAAATTCATATTATAAAGATTTAATACGTTTAAAAATAAATTCCAAATCCCGATAACAAGACGAGAGAAAAATATAATTGTCAAACAAACGCAAGACCCGCGTAAAAAAACATACAAACATTTAAACATACGCACATTCCTCACGTGTTTATTCTGAAAGGATAAACACGCTGTAATAACTTTTGCCGAAAACTAGCGGCATCCTTTATCTTATGAATGGATGGGTGTGCATTTTTCACACGTATAGAATATTTGAGTATCAGGAGATTTCTGTTACAAATGCTGTTATTATTATTAGTTTAAGCTTTATGACTTAACGTATTTCTTTTGCGGAAGCGATTTTATTATTTTTACTGGAAGGAGCGTTAATGCATTTTTCCACCATTTATTTTCAATAAACCGTTACACTTTGCACCCTTTTAATATAATATAAAAAGCAATATAAAATATAAGAAGCAGCATAGTAGTTAAAAGTAAAACTTACGATCCTGCTTTGAAAAGAACTATTCTGTAACAAAACTTCAAAACAATATTCACAGAACATTAATATGTAATATGAAGGCCAGACATATACAATAGCCACTAGTTAAATCACCTACTAAAATATGACATATAAAAACGCAAATAACATTTGAAGAATAAATGTTTTGTGATAAACTCTTTCTTTCTGTCTTCGTCACAGTCTTCCATAAGCCTTGCTCGCTAGAGAGGCTTTTCGATGGGTGTTATTTCCTTCCCTTCTTAGGGTATTTTCTGATGTGCTGTTTATTGCCTCTATGGGGTGTTGTTTTAATCATTCTATAAGTTCCTTATTGCTATTTCAGATAAATAGGGTGCTTTCATTGCTCCCATCAATTCTCTGTTTCTCGTGTACCATGGCGCATTTTCTTTTTTACGTAGCAGGTGGAGAATCCTATATTGGACACCGCCCGTAAGACACGATAATGTCGGACTCCTACCGACTAAACTCCACCCTCATGGCTCTTCACGCACTTTCTGGTATCGGCGTAAGCATTTCTTCATCTAGAGCGTTTCCTAAAACCCTGTGACTACTTGTTTTACACTTTTATGCTTAGGCATTCCAATAATTGATTGTTCCATGTACCTTGCTATCTCAGTTTCTTTTATCTTTCTTTCATGCTGTAAACATGCACACCCGCACGCGCACTCACCTTTCTGTGAGAATCTTTACGTTCCCATTTCTTTTTCACATGTTTCCTTCTTGGACATTATACTTATGACGTACGTGCTCACGGTTTTCCAGTCTCTTTCCGACCTTAACATCAAGGTTATGAGGTTTCCACTAGAGATTCTTCTACCTATTTTCCTTTCTAGTTCTTTTTTCTCTGCGCTGTTCAAAAGAAAATTGTGTGCTCCGCATCGTCGTTATGTCCAAAAGTGCCTGAGTTTATTTTTTCACTCTTTTTCAAATATTGGACAAATCATCTGTGCCCTTAGTGCTTGAGCAAGCTTATAGTGAATTGTTCCGTGTGCTCGCTTAATTCACGGCTTAATTTCCGGAAATAGCTTCTTTGTCCAGATGCCTTTGTTTGAGGCTTCCCACTAGTTTTGCCACTCTTCAAGCAAGCGATATCTAGCGTCCCTTTTATATTTTTCTTTTACATGTCTCATTTGCCTATTTTATATTGGCATATTGGCATTTATATTGGCGCTTTTCGTTCTTTTGCTTTGAGGTGCATTTCTGGTGGTATGTTTACAGTCGTATACGGCGATGTTATGCCTAACAATCCTCTACTTTGGGTCCTTGCTAGGATTTGTCGTGCGTTTGCATTCTCTGTGGCATCTGACCATATCGCGGCTGCGTATAAGATAATAGCATCAGATGCTGTTAGTAGGAATTTTCTTTTGTCACTTTTTGCTCCGCCTACACTTGGCATGAGTCTTGTGATTTGTGAAGTTTTCTGCCTCCTTTATGTGATGCATAAATGTTAGGCCGGGGTCCAAGGTAACCCCCAGATACTTTATTTTCTTTTATATCTTTATGTCATGGCTTTCAAACCTTAATTTAGGCATTTTAATTTTCCTTCTCCCGGTTAGAAGTATAGTCTCTGTCTTTCCCGGGATTAAAGTTAGTTTATTTCTTCCCATCAACTGCGAAATCTTTTCTAAAGCTTTATTTACGTTTCTTTCGAGTGTGAGTTTATGAGTGCCTTTAGACTATGAGTACCACGTCATCAGGTAATTGTATTAGGCTATATCCGTATGGTACAGCGAGTTCCAACAGTTCGTCGTACATCACATTCCATAGCCACGGTCCTAGCACCGAGCCTTGTGTTAGATTAAATATGCTGGAATGCCGTTGCATTTTATAGCCTTTAGGATACTTACCCAGCTCGCCGAATTAAAGGCATTTCTTACATCTAGTTTTACCATAACGCACATCTTCTTTTCTCGCCTTGTGCCCTTGTTTTCTTCCTTTGAGATTTTTACGACTTCCTGTACTGCATCTACTGTAGATTGTCCTTTTTGGAAGCTGTAATGTTTGTATAAGAGTTCCCCGTTCTCTTCTATGCGCGGTGTCAGTCTATTTAAGATAATTCTTTCAAATACTGTTCCTACCCCGTCTAATAGACAGATAAGTCTGTATGCATTTCGTTTATCCTCGGGTTTGTTGGGCTTTCTAATTAGTACTAGTGTTGCTCCTTTCCGTACTGTAGGAACTTTGCTTTCTTTGAGGGCCTGATTCATTGTCCTTATCAGTATATTGGGAGCGTGCTTAGATAAAAGTGCGATGAGTTCATTTGAGAAGCCAACTAGCGCTGGGGCTTTCTTAGGCTTCAATCTATTAATTGCTTGGTTTAGTTCATCCATAATGAGTTGTTTAGGGCCTGGTTCTATTTTGCCTACTAGATTTTTGGTTTCAAGTGGGGTTAGGAAGTCATGTGTTAGAAATAGATGGTATCCTATTTGATCCATTTTACCTGGTGATTTTATAGGGAAGGCCTCACGGATTTTTTCCACTTAATCTAGATTTTTAAAACATTGAACGAATTCATCCTCAATTTTATTGCTGTTATGAAGTCCTTAGCCTTAAGCCTTTTCAGGTTCCATTTGGCACTTCGTTTAAACTCTCTAACTTTGTTCTTAGTCTCCGGTACGAAGAATAAGAGCAATGCGGCGTGCCTTTTTTGCGTAAATTTTGTGCAATGCTGCGTCTACCCCTGCGCTTTCTGTGGACCGATTGCACAGAGTTCACATTAGCTAAGGACTTAATATCCTGTACATAATGACGGCTCATGCTGTAACTGTTAGCTTCGAATCATACTTTAAGATATTGTATAATTGGGCTGTTTTTGTTACTACTGCCTCTCTATATTTTACGTGCTGAACATAGTTCAACTTCTGATCCATATGCAACCTAGGTACTTCATTGCTTTCTTATGTTTAATGCCTCTGGGATTTTTTCTTCAGAACTTCATATTTTCTGTTTTGCTTGATTTATTCTAATTTTCCATTATCTGCAGTTGATATTAGAAAAATGAAGAACGAGAACAGCAGGAGAGAATATGCACTGGAAATAGGGAAGCGGTTTAAGGGTCTTAGGGTGGATCATGAAAGTGATATAGAAGAACACTGGTTAAAGATGAAAACCGCCTTAGCAGACACATCTGAACGAGTCTTGGCTTTAAAAACCCAAGAAGAAAAGAGTGGATGTCGGACGCAACTTGGGACCATCTTGAACAGCGAAAAGAAGTGAAAGAAATAGCACTAAGAAGCACCTCCAGAAAATCCAGCTTCAGGCAGAATATCAAGCCAAGGACAAGCAGGTGAAGAAAGATGCTAATGCTGATCGCATAAAATGTATTTCAGAATTGGCCGAGAAGGCAGAGAAAGCGGCAGGTGCTGGAAACATGAAGAAGGAACTATACGATGTCATGAGAACTCTCTCCGCAGTCAGCCGCAGAAGAAGAAAGTCAACCGCAGAAGAGCGGTGAAAAATAAACAAGAACTCTCTTCACCAACGACAAAACACAACTTGCAGTGTGGCGCGAACACTTCATGGAGGTGCTCAATCGAGAAAGTCAAGAAGAGGCTGACTAAGAACCTGAAGAAGAGGAAGAAATTGTACAGAATTGAGAAGCAGTAGGAGATGCAACTAACTCGGACCCATCCTCCAAGGAGGAGATCAAAACAGCGATCAAGCAGTTGAAAAATGGAAAGGCTCCTGAAGCAGATAATATTTCACCAGAGCTCCTGTCAACTGACACACACACCGCCACTTATCTTCTGTACCCTCTTTTCATAAATATTTGGAACAAACAAAACTAGCCACAGGAATGGAGTGAGGGACTCCTTATCAAATTACCCAAGAAGGGGACACTGTCATTCCACTGTCATAATTGGAGAGGAATCACCCTACTATCAATACCAAGCAAAGTGTTGACGCGGGTGATACTAAACAGAATCAAAGAACAAGTGGAATCACAAATAAGGAAGGAGGAAACAGGGTTTAGAAGTCACCGTTCTTGTATCGACCAAATTAACACGCTTCCTATTATTATCGAACAGTCAAATGAATTTATCACTAGCCTTCATCTTCTGTTCGTGGATTTTGAAAAGGCATTCGATTCCCTTAAAAGGGGCAGTAAGTGGAAAACATTGCAGAAATACGGGATACCGGCGAAGATAACAAAAGTAATTAAAGACACATACAACAACTACACATGCTCTGTCCTATCTAGGAGGGGAAAATCACGGAAATTTAGAGTCAAGGCAGGAGTTCGTAAGGGATGTATTATGTCCCCAACAATCTTTCTATTGGTTCTGGATGAGGAAAGACACAAATGGAAAAAAAAGGGGCATAGAGTGGAAGTTGACTGAACGACTGGAGGATCTAGATTTTGCAGATGATATCTGCCTACTTTCATAGAACCATCACAAATTATTAATTTGCTTATTGTACATAAGAATTGCTTTCATATATAAGACTCATATATAAGACTAAGTAATAATTGTTACTTTTAATTTAGAAATCATGCTGAGTGTTTGGTTCTAGACATAAGGTACTCCAACTAATTGCCAAGTGCTTGTGTCATTCAGTACGGCAACTTCATCGTTACTTTCCTCTAGCCAGCAACTTTATTATAGTATCACTAGGTAATTTCGATAAAATAATGGATTACTTTGTCTGGAAGCATTTTAAGTGCCCTATTTGAAATTTAATCTATACCAAAGGCCTTTTTTGAATTAATGTTTCGTGTAATGCTGAAATGTTGCTTTGACTTATGATTTTTGTATTATGGATTATTGTCATTGTGCTACGTACCTTCTGCTCCAGTTCTTTGCTTCTTTTGTCGTGGTTTTGGAACTGTTTTTCAAAATAGTCTGCACTGATTTCTGCTTTTTTCTTTGTCCTCGAATGATAGCTATCCATATTGATGACGAAGTCGTGGAATTGACTTCTGCATTGCTGAGAACTCTAGTCATTGCTGGTAAAAAATTATGTGGCTATGAGAATAAATGTGAAAACGCTAGCACGTCGTAAGAGGTCCACCTCATTAATGATTTTAGAATTGTGGTAGAGTTACGCAGCGAATTCATCCGTTGCCGCCATACTCTGGTGATGCGCGATATGGTGGGCTCCAGTTGATCAAATTTTATATTCTTTATCAGCTAACTAATCTTTAACTGTTTGCGTAATACGAATAATAATTAATCGTTTAAATCAGCTTAATAATTATATTTCGTGAAATTTTGTTGACTCTTTTGTGTACTTTTTAATGTACCTCGTGATTCAGACATTTTAAGAATTTTTGGGTACGAAGAATGTCGATTTCCTCGGGCGGAAAAGATCAATTTTAATTAAAAGAAAAAAAAAAGAGTTACACAATAACCATGATTCCACAATTTACGTAAGATCTACGAACTCATTATCTTTTAAGCATATATATCTAAAACAACAATATACACACAACTGGGACAAAATAGGAATCTATTACTGAAGGACAATGTGTAACAACAGTAGGCGCAACTGCTACTAAATAACAAACTGTTACATAAGAACACTTATAACAATAGGAACAAGTGTAAACTATAAATCGCCTGCCCATGAATCCTCCGGTGCCCGTAATTTCCTAAGCCGCGGACAGATTAGTCCACCTTGCCGCGGCTTGTGGCCGCTCTTAACTCACTTTTCAACCGTGATTTGCACGTCAGACTACCTTGGACTTTTGAATTCCCCTATGAACAAAGTTGTCAACTTATGAATTTCCCGGTCCGCATAGTCACTTTTGGGAAATTTCTTTCAGGGCAGTTTGCGAAATCGCCTACGCGCAAATTCGCCAGCGCACGAATTCATTCGTTCGTTGCAAAATACCTAGTTCTTGTTTGTCAACGTACATTGTTCAAAGATGCAATAAAAAATCTATAATGACGTCTCAATTTTAAAGTAGAATACATGCATTTTTATGCCTCCATCAATAGACGCCCTGAGCCCAGACCCCACGCGCGCTCTCCGCGCTCGGCTATCTTCTTCAATTTCGATTCTCTGTACCATGTTTCAAATTTCATACCGGATTTCAAATTGGATTTTTGACAGGTATCAAACGCTCAAACTATTTATTTAGACCCAAATATACCTCTCCACGGAACGGTTAACATTTTAGAGCGATTTTGGATCAGGTCCTGGTGATTTGGTGGCTTCGGTAGAAAGAACAATATGTAACTACTTATGACGTTATCGAAGTTCAAGGTATAGGTCACGCTATCTACGATCACGCTACTAGTATGCGTGTGCTGGGCCACGGCTGCCTGGCTCATGAGAGGCCTTACCTACTAACTTCATACAAATAAATTAACCTAACGAATTGGAAAAAACTAAACAAGTCAATTTATCACTAGAAAGAGGTAGCTGCTACAGTTGGTGCAAAATTGGATTTTCTAGCTAGGGTATTTATCAAAATACATGGGAATTTTTTCGCTATGTAGTAAAGCACGAAAGAACATAGATTTTCCGTGATATGTACTGAAGTGTCTTAGAAAATTCTTTTCGGTATGTAGAACGTCAAAGAAAAGGTTTAAAAGAAAATTTATCACTCTACCTCAGGAAATCCCTTTTCATACGTAGGAAGCCGAACCAGAAAGTAACGAGAAAACAATAGATTCAATCATTTAATTCAAAGTCGATCGAATTAAATGATTGAATGGTGAATTGTCAGGGAATATATTGTAGGTTGTTCCAGCTGGTTAGCTTGACGACAATATGAAATACGTAGTTGATGGTGTGAGATAAATTGCTGAAGAGATCATATAATTTTTGACGGAAATAGAATTGATGCGTACGAAGAATTTACTCGATATCGCCGAACTGGTAACAAAACAATCGTCGGTGAACTTTTCAGTTGTCTCTGGAGTTCCATCGCTGGCATCCTTGTTGGTGTGAGCTTAACGTTTGGCGTTCCTCTTCATCTGACGTTGACCTCCCAGTTTTCGCATTGACGAAATAGTTTTTCACGGAAGGGTTATGAAATATTGATATGAGTGAGTAGTGAAACGAGTAAGAAGATAATGAGAAAAGAACGAAAGATTCAGCAGAAAATAATAATGCAGTACCTATGTATACTTGACCTGATATTCGTAGAATTACTCTTGATTTAAGCTTATTTCAATTTTTATTTAAAAACATAAAATAAGCGAATTGGCGCTTACTTTGATGCAAGTCAGTTTCAGGTCTTTAAGAAATACCTGAAACTATCCATTATTTTCGTTCTATGCAGCGAAAATGATCTTGTAAGGTACTTTCCAAGATAATGTTTACGGAATATAGATTAGTCTTTATGTCCTACATACTTTCGGATTTATTGAGGTGCATTATTAATAGCTAATTGTTAATATCGTTAATAATTGTTAAGAGCATTGTTAATGAGGTGCATTGTTGAGGTGCATTGTTAATAGCTCAGAAAATTTATTTTGATTATAAATTTTAGCAATTTATCTAGGTTTTCCCAATTGGTGCAGAAATGAATTTCGTACATGTAGACTGGCATATGAAGGTGCGTGCGGTGGGTGTGGCACTAGCTCTGAAGGGGTGACAAAATATTGCCGATTTGTTTTAATGCGCCTTTTTATTACATGTCAAGTAATGTACATGTAGCTAACAGTAGCTAATTGCAAGAAATTGCTTGGAAACGATGTGATGCTGTAATGATTTAGTATTAATGTGGTGTAGTGCGTAAGGGGATGGGGTGTTTGTATGGTTTCTTTGGAACTGTGGTGGTGTTTAAGTTAACTAACAACCGATTCTGGTGACTCATTCTCTCACCCCTGCCACAAATACCTGCATCCCAAGTCGTTATGTGTAACAAGATGATATTTTTGACCCCTTACATCATAATAATATAGTCGGCTCAAAACGGTTAAGGGTGGATAAGTATTGTCCGTTCTAGAAGCGACCATAAAGTAAACATTGTAAACAAATTAGAAAAGATTTTGACTGATATTAAAAATGTACACCCAACATCTCGCACAAAGATCAAATGAGGGAAATCATTCGTTACATTCACATGGAGAACTAAACAGGAAAGAAAATTGTTGACATAACAAAAGATATGTTGGACATTATGGATTGTGAGTGTCAAGATATAACAGACTGCCAGGACAAGGATACGACTACGCTTCTACAATGATTTGAGTTCATTCAGGAGTTCAAGCAAGGATTTGTGAACTTAATCCTAAAGCATTGTTTATACAAACCACTCTCTCAATCTGTTTGGAGTACACTCTTTGGCAACAATTCCATTAGGCGTGACTTTCTTTTGGGTGCTTACAAAATTTGTACGTATTTTACTCAGATTTAATGCACCTATGAACGATTTGTCTAAAAAATGTCGAAGTTACGCACTATGAAGCTGCTAAACCTATGTTTACCTGCTTTATGAACATGCGTGTTTACGAAATTGTCGTTTTCAAAAGTATTTGCAGAAAATTTTGGATTGAGCTTCGAGAAGTTTGTTATCAAGAAGAATAGACGATTCAACCTTTCATTTTAAATATTAAATACAAGTACGTACAATGCTTTTTCTACATGTTATTCTATTTGAAATTAAAGTTGAGTACGCACTTGAATTCTTCAATTATTTTTAGAAAAATATAAATACTCCTTGTAGTATATGAATTAAACTTTCATTTTAAGTATATATATATATATATATATATATATATGTATATAATATTTTGATTGATCCTTGCCAATTTAATTTATGATGGGTGG